>OVBE01004832.1:0-22985 GCA_900406425.1 Iberis pinnata | reverse complement strand
CTGGGCCTTGAGTCGAAATGGGCTTTCAGGACAGGTGCTAAACCTGGTATCAACACCCCTCTTTCATTCTAATTTGATGATATCCAGTTTTAAAATCTATCTTAGAAAAGATTTTAGACCCATGTAACTCATCTAACACATCATCAAGTCTAGGAATGGGGTGGCGATACTTTACAGTGATATTGTTGATGGCTCTGCAATCTACACACATTCTCCAGCTTCCATCTTTCTTAGGAACAAGTAATACTGGTACAACACAAAGACTCATGCTCTCTCTAATATGTCCATTACGTATTAGCTCATCTATTTGGGTTTGAAGGTCTTTTGTTTCAACCGAATTGGTTCTATAAGCATGTCTTCTTGGTAATGATGCTCCTTGAACAAAGTCAATTTGATGCTCAATTCCTCTAATAGGTGGTAAACCTATAGGATTATCTTCACCGTATATATCTTGATATGGCTGTAAAAGATATTTCAGTTCACTCGGATGATCTGGTGGTATGTTAAACAAACTTCGAAGAACTTCTTTAAACACAAATAACAAAATAGGTTGTTTAAAATGTAAAACTCTCTTGATATCACCTGATTTGGCAAATATATTGGACTTTTTATCATGTTCAACACTCTTTTTAAGATGGAGTTGATCTTGATACACTTCTTGTGGACTTAGAGGAGTGAGAGTTATCTTTATGCATTTAAAATCAAAGGAATGCATGTTAGTGTACCCATCATGAATAACTCTCCTATATGATTGTCAAGGTCTCCCAAGAAGAATATGTCTAGCCTCCATAGGTCATCACATACAATTCCGTCCTCATACTTACCTATGTGAATTGTAACTGTTACTTGAGTGCTTACATTCAATTATACATCCTCATTAAGCCATTGAAGCTTGTACGGCTTAGGATGCTTTCTGGTTGTAAGTCCAAACTTGTTAACCATGGTAGTAGTAGCTACATTGGTGCAACTACCTCCATCAATAATAATGTTGCGGACTTTGTCTTGTACAAAACATCTTGAATGGAATAAATTTTCCATTTGCTCTTTTTCTTCTTCTTTAGGTTGTAGACTTAAAGTTTTTCTTCCTACAAGTAGATTACCAATTTCTGGTGGTACATAATCTTCAAAAGATATTGATTTAGTTTCTGCTTCTTCTGAATCTATTTCACCATTGTGTAAAAGAACCATGACCTTTTTGTTGGTACACTCATTTTCATAGTGTCCTCTTCCTTGACACTTGAAACATTGAGTAGAACTTGATTTACTTGGCCTTGTAATTGATTCGCCTTTATCCAGAATTGGATTGTACTTAGATTCTTCTTTAGAGGCAGATTGAGATTAACTTGGTCTTGAATATTCCTTTCGGAAGTTAGGCTTGTTGTCTTTAAGATAATTAAACCTTGAATTTCGAGCTCCAGAGTTTGATCTTGTTGAGTTCTTTCTCATGAGCTGTTGTTCAATAAGTACAGCCTTGTGCATCATCTCTTCAAGCTCTTCATAGGGCTGTAATCTAAGAATGTTTTGTATTTCTCTGCTTAATCCTCCAATAAATCTTGACAAAGTGGCTTCTCAGTCTTCTTGTACATTAGCTCTAATCATGAGAGTTTCCATCTCCTGAAAATACTCTTCCACACTCCTATTACCTTGCAAAAGTCTCTTTAGTCTTTGATGTAATTCTCTGCAGCAATAGGTAGGAGCAAACCTTCTTCTCATAAAAATTTTCATTTATGTCTAAGTTTGTACATGATAGTCTTGATTTCTTCTTCGAGTTGTCACTAGTTGATCCCACCAACCCAATGCATAATCATGGAATTCAGTGGCCGCCACTTTAATCTTTTTTTCTTTTGTGTAGCTTTTATAAATGAAAACCAGTTCTATCTTTGTCTCCCAATCTAAATAAGCATATGGATCACTCTTGCCATAGAAACGTGATATTCTCAACTTTAGACCAGCAAAGTTTTCTGGTCTAGGCTGCATTTCCTCTCTACCTCTTCTATGACCTCTATGGTTGTTATGAGAAGTATTGCTCATGCTTTCATAGTAATCTTCAGCTGCTCTATCTTGATGTGGTTGATTAAACCCTCCTGGATTGTTATTTTGTTCTCTGTGAGTTCTTCTTCTCCTAGACTGTTCTGAATCATGGCCTGAAACAAAATTTTTTTAGCTCTATTATTAGCCTCAATCTTTTAATCCATCATCTTGGAAAATTGAGCAGTTATAGCTTCCACCCATAACTTATTAATCTGAGTATTGGATCCTTCAAGTCCTTCGTCACTATCTCCAACCATTGTTCCTTGCACAAAATAGCAAATAGATAACTAGCACTGATTTCTTTAATTCGAACTCAGACATAATTCAAATGATCAAACAAAATGATATGAAACCAAAAACATTTTTTTATTAATAAATAACTCTTATTCTAGCATAGAATAGATGAATATATGTTTAGAAACGAGTTAGATAATTCCTAAACAACACAGGAACTAGTTTCAGCATAATTCTTCAACAAAATAGATTTTTAGACAATTCCAACAGAATTCTAAGAGTCAAATTCGTTTTTGTTCAACCACAGATCAATATCTAAGGACTTAAGACATTTAATATGCTTTTTTATCACTTAATTATATTTCTAAACAACATATATATGAATTTTATAATGATCTTCATAACCAGAATTTAGATGGACAAAACAGAAGATAAAGAGTCAAATAAGTGAAGAACAAGATACTCCATGTTTTATCAACACACCAATGGCTTCAAAGTGGCTCTGATACCACTTGATACAATCTTTCTTACAACCGAACACAATTTGAAACCTTGAACATAATAGAATGATGGAATGGATGCAAAATGATGTTGTTTTGATGGTGAAAATGATTCTGGACATATTGAAGTGGATGATGGATGTGATGAGTGATGGATTGTGGATAAAAAATGGATCAATAGGAACTCACAAAGGTTGTGATACACTTGGGCGATCTTAGGATATTACACACCTACAGATCAAACATGAATGGATATTACACACCCAATCTGGAACCAAATTAGAAAAAGTTTTTGATAAAAAGATGATTAAGTCTCATATGAGTTTTACAACCAGAATAAATAGAAAACAAGAGGGTTCATGCATGTTGGAGAGAAGGAGACTTGAAATTCGAAGTCTATGCATGAAGGAGGGAGAAGAACACTTCAATAAATGTTGTGCATGCACTAGATTTGAATTTGAAATGTTTGGGCCTTTATTCTTTTGGCCTTCTTTGATCAATAATGGGTCATTACGAAGTATTCAACTTATTTTACTAAAAACCAAACTTGAAAAATCCATTGGGACAAAACCAAGCTTGGAAAAAAAGTACAAACTGAATACTTTCCCAATTGTTGATCAATCTTGAGCTTGGAAACAATATGTTGTTGTTATATTATCTTCAAAGCAAGTGTTTAAATTGATCTTTCCTAAGTGCTCCAGCAAGTCTCTTAATTCTTATTTTGTCATAAGACCCGTTGGTATTTCCAAAGTGCATTTTTCTTTATGCCCATCCTCAGCTACAAGCTTATCATGTTCATCATCTTCAACTCCTAATTCTTTGCTATCCATGATTGTTATTTGTTCAAATGAGACTATATCACTGTGAGAAGCAAAAACAATCTATTGGTTCCAAATCAAAAATTCATTTCGATTAATTTAAGTGGAATCCAATAAATTAACATTGAAAAAGAAAAAAAAACAACAAGTAGCCGTTGCAAGCGAACTCCCATAGAAGAAGACTCAGTAGCCATTACGCTCATTCTCAAGTACTTGCACAGAATAAATCAAGCAATCTCCAAATCACAATTCCATGGCGTCTAAAACTGCTGCTGCTAAAGATATCATCACTTTGCATGGATCGTATTGCGATTTCCCCATAGTCGGTCCTATTGTAGTACTTTTTCCTTCGATTTAATGGCGGTTCTTCTTCTTATTTCAGGTGAATATTGGTCCGAAGATCTGAATCTATGATTTTACAGTAATGAAATTAACATTTGCTTTTGTTGGTATAGTACTCTGTATAATCGTGCAGTTTATCCAGAAGAAAGTTTCGTAAAAGTGGGTTGCTTATCGAAGATAAATCAGTGAAGACGTTCTTGTCAAATCTTACCTCTCAGATTTCTGGTAATGTTGCTTATCGAAGATGAATGTTGTTGTATATGATTAATCTGATATGGTACTTAGGTGAAAAGAATGGCTTGAAAGTGATAATGAAGTATTGGAGAGATGGAACTTCCGAAATGAAACTGATAATGAGGTCGTGGAGAAAGGGTGAGTTTTCAGTGTGACCAAGGAGATCATGAGGGAAATTCAAGCTATTATGAGGCAAATTGCTTCCAGTATAACTAACTTGCCTTGTTTTGATGAAGAAACTAATTTCAGAAAGCAATAAGCTGATGATGAAGTTGAATTTGTTTTGTTGGGTTTAGGATGTATTGGCATATACGGACACAGACGTGGCTTTTGATACTAAGGTAAAAAGAAATTTCGAAACTACCATCCTATTATATTATTCACACGAAAGTAACTACAAGTGTGTTTACAGACACAAAGGTTTCTTCTAGCTTTATGTTTACACAAAGGTCATACGTCATACTCTACTCCCGTAAAGGATAACACTCCCCTAAAGGCATGTCTAAGTCCTGCAGAAAGAAATCTCAAGTGAAGCAGCAGGTTTCTTTATCAACTCGAACACTTTCTCTCTCATCGGAGAAGGATTGTTATCATCAACAAAGATTATTAACTACAAACCAATTCATCTTTAATTTGTTTATTGAGTTGAGTTGCATACATATATTGTAATCCAAAGTTACAACCTTTATGACTACTAACAAATATCCAACAAGAGTAGAAGAGGCCCATTTTTTTTTTTTTAATTCCTCTCACCATACCTACCTGTAATTAAAAACATTTATTAAGGACTCAGTATGCAGATAATTTTACAAAAGAAATATTAAAATAAAAACAGTGATCATTTCTAAAACTTTACCTTCATCATCTGCTTCTTCACTTGATTGCTGGCTTCTCATCGTCAATCAATGCCCAAACTCCAAGCACCCTCTCTTTCCTTTTACATAATAAATCCACATTATCTCTTATGTGTCTTCAACAGTACCAACACTACTCATACCCTAATCTTCACCAGTCTTCCAATTCAACTCCTACAGAACAGCAACCACCTGCTTCTTTCTTCGATATTAGTATCCTGACTTCTCACAATCAAACAAATCTCAATGCAAGTCACCCATCAATGCTCAACCTCTACTTTTTTTCTCCCCATCAACTACCAATCACACCGCCTGCTTTAAACACTCTACTCTACATCTTTCTCAAATTTTCTTTTTTACATATTCTCCAACCAATTAATCCATGTGTGCACATGGGCCTAGTACCCTACCCTTTTTCTTCTTTCTTACTTAGATATTATTATCCCGACTTCTCAAATCAAACAAACCTCAATCCAAGTCTAATGACTTCAGCAGTGTCTCCCCATCAACTACCAAAACACCTGACCAATCACTCTCTACAATTCAACTTTCTCGAATTTTATTTTTTACATACGCTTTTCATCTCCTCCAAGCAATTAAGCCATGTGTGCACACGTCCTACCCTCGTCTTTATAGTCCGTTTCTCACCCTATATGCAGACCTGATGGCTTCAACAGTCCATTGCATCTAATATTCTTCACCCACCAAAACTACTCTCCTTCTTTATTGGACAATACTAGTCGCTATCTTATTACTTTTTTCCTTGTTTTTCTAACTTTTATCTTAACCTAACAAGCCATACTAACATTTATATAGGATACTAGAGTACTAACATGACCCATTCAATTCAGAATGAACAAAAAATATCAGATGATATGTTAACCCCCCTAGAGAGTTAACTTGGGGGCCTGTTTCGAACAATCAAAACACAAAAACTCCAGACAGAAAGTTTCTTCATATTCGCTGTCATTGATGCACCTACCACACTGATAACACCTCTGGATGCAAAGAGAACACCCACGACATTCCTTCCCTCTACAATCTTCAGCAGGGCAGTCATACACAAGCCTACAATTCTGACATTTTGGGCACATCTCTATATCTAGCACCCTCTTGTCATCACAAGCCACACATGAGTTTCCTCTATGGTAAAAACGAGGCTTCTGAACAGTCTGTTCCACATTATTCCCTATGTTTAACAAGTCAAACAATTCACCGTAATGATCTTTAGTCACACCAAAGAGACCACCAATTTCTAATTGTTTCACTTGAAGCTTTCCCGCAGATTTCAGGTCCCTCAAGATGCTCAAAACACCGTCAATAGTAATTCTTGTGCATCCAGGCACACTAAGCTGCCACCAACAAAACAATAACATATTCAGGCACTAAGCACTCTGTAAAAAGCTTACAGATTAACCAAAATAAACTTGAAACGTCAATGAAGTAAAACCTCACCCTGACTACTTGTGGGTTGTTCTCCAACACCTTTCTAAGACAATCATCTGTAATTCTCGAGCAATCTACAAGCCTCAAACATTGCATACAGCCCTGGGCCCTCTCCACTAAATCCAGCAGAGCTTCTTCGGTGATCTTCTCATTCAACGGTTGATAAATGTGGATATGCTTCCACAGTAACGAGTCATCACGAACTGTAGTATGCAAAGACTTGCAAACCATACTGATTGAAAGAAGATCCTTCACTCCCAAGTGATAGAGACTAAAACCAAGCCCTGGATGAATAATTGCATCCTCTCGTCCTCCTCCATTGATGCAGCGACCACTGCATCCTCCAACTTCACCATTCCTCATATCCTCAACCATAGTGTTGGAAGATATGAAGGAACCTTGAAAAAATTCCTTATTTTCATAACCACTACTCTCTGGGAATTCCTGAAACCGCATTGCATTGTTCCAAATGAAACTCAATCCAGCAAACATGTCATCTCTCCCATATTGGTTATAATCCACCTCCAAGTCCTCAAGCCAACCAGTAATGGCCGTAAAAGTGTTATTGATATCCATGCCAAATGGATCAGATGGTAAAACATCAAGTATATCAACAGAAGATGAATCACCTGTATTCCTTCCATAATCAAAACGATCACTTTTGTCGATATTTGAACACCAAGGCTGGGAAAAAATATCCCCATCTCCCTCAACTAGATATCCATTGGCTAGCTTCATTGGTGATACCTTGTTTTCCTCAGATAGATGAGAAGAAAAGGGTCGATGTGAAAAATTTAAAGCCATTTTCGATTAGTCTATATACACTCTAAACCTAAAAATTCTTTGTACAGATCCGAAAAAAAAACTATCCTGTTTTTATTGTTATTTGTAAAGAATTGTGAAAACGATGGATCTTTAGAGAAAGGAAACTCTTGATTTCAGATGGCAACAAAAAAATAATAGGCACCGAAATTTTCAGAGCTTCCTTGATTGAGAAAGTAAGAAACCCTACGAAACCTAGAAAGAACCAGAACGAAAAGAAAACGGAGATTGAGACGTATTAACAACGAACTGATAACAAACAAACAANAAAACTGATTTCTCCCCCTCTTTTTTTTTTTTTTTCTTGTTTACTCTTCCTCGATCGAAACTAGGGTTTTCAGAGCATTCGATAACCTAATCCTAAACACTAAAAGGGGGCACAGAAAAATATTTTTTTTCTTTATTCCTTAATGGGACGAATTGCATAAAACCAATAGAAAACTTGAATCGAAGAAACCCCTTTTCACCCACGAAGATCGTGATCAACGAAAAATCCAACCGAACCCTCGCCTTGAAATCGAAATCGAAATAGAAACAAGATCTCCTTTCTTGGGGAAATCTAGATTCTTAATACACTTCGAATTGAGATTGAATAACGCAGCAAGTTTCTTGATTCAAGAAGAAAAGAGAGAGAAATTTGTCGACCGAGTCAAGAGAGAAAACGATGGAAAATGCGAGAAAATTGTGCTAGAAAATCTCCTTTTTATGTTTAGTTTTTGGGGTCAATATTTTACGAGGGAGGAAAATAAATAAATGAATAAATAAACAAGGAAAGAGATAAGATTAGGGTAACGGTGAAATCGTCAAAGTCTTGAGAAGATGGACACGTGTCCTTTTCGTTCTGCTGACTATTTGATCTGTCGACAAACTGTGTATTATTTTGTTTCTTCTTGTTTTTAAGACTTAAGTAATTAACATTAAATCATTTTACAAATTTATAGTAACAAACATGTTTAATAATCCTTATTACATGGAGCTAAACTTTTAAAGAAGGGATTGTGATTTGTAGTAGGAGATGGGACTTCTATTACAATATTCGTGTAGAATGCCTTGGCTACAAGTAAAGAATTACTTTGCCAATCGGGTGATTATATATTCTTTTTCATATGCTTTGTCAATACGGCAAAGTATTAGTTTACAAAAGGGAAAAAAAAAAGTTATCAGCTACACCAACTATAACATAATATATAAATATATAAGAACACATTCAATATATTAAATAATGTTATAAATATCATAAAATACTATTTTATATGGTGACATGTACAAAATATATGTATATTTTTTTAAAACAACATTTAACAGAAATCGTTAAAATTTGACAAAAATTATTGCCAGCTACACAAATTATAAAATATTATAAATCTCTATATACCAATTATCAAAAAATAATTTTAACCACACTAAATAAATTTAACACATAAAAAAATAAATATTAAGATAACACTACATTTTTCATTTTCAACACAATATATTAATGGAAAGAATACAAAATAAGTTAAAGTTCTAAAATAATATCTTTTTCGAGAATGGACATTTCCCAGCTGAATGCAACTTCACACAAATCGTGCTACTACCGAAGGTTGCGACGCCAAAAAGAATGGCGGAATTGAGACCCATTAGTCTTTGTTCGATTCCATATAAAATTCTATCGAAAATTATGTGTAATCGTCTAAGACTAATCTTACCGCATATAATCTGTACGATCCAAGGAGCTTTTGTAGCCGAACGTCTTATCTCGGATAATATCTTATTGGCACATGAGATGATTCATAGTCTCTGTACAAATGACATTTTTTGGGATTCTAGTATGGCCATTAAAACATATATGTCTAAGGCGTATGATAGGGTGGAATGGAGTTTTCGAAAGGATATTCTTAGAGCCTTAGGTTTTGATGCTAGATGGATTGAACGGGTGATGTCGTGTTTCTACATATCGTTTTTGGTAATTCTAAATGGACAGGAGCATGGTTATTTTAAACCAGAAAGAAGGCTAAGACAAGGAGACCCGTTGTCCCTCCTTTTATTTATTCTTTGTGCTGATTTCTAGTTCACCGGCTGAATCAAGCATAAGTCCAAAGTAAGATTACCAGTATTAATCTTTCTTTGAACGGTCCAAGTTTACACCATCTATTATTCGCTGATGATAGTCTCTTAATGTGTCGAGCTACTGTAGTTGAATGTGACGAAATCATTAAATGCTTGAAAGAATATGGTGATTTCTCTGGACAGATGATTAATTTTCAAAAATCATCGATAATGTTCAGGGATAAGATTGAACTGGAAGTGAAGCAAATTTTAAAAGATAGGCTGGGAATTCATAAAGAAGGAGGAGTTGGATCCTACATGGGTTTACCGGGGTGTTATAGTGGTTCTAAAAAGGATATTCTTGCCTATATTACAGAGCGTTTGCAGAATCGACTGAAAGGTTGGTATGCTAAAACATTATCGCAAGGTGGTAAGGAAATCTTGTTAAAATCGGTAGCTATGGCACTTTCAGTTTATGCCATGTCTTGTTTCCTGTTTGCTAAATTACTCCTAAAGAAACTAACTAGTGCAATGATGGAGTTTTGGTGGAACACAAAAGCTGAGAAAAAAAACATGTTTATTGGGTGGCTTGGGACAGTTTATGTAGACCAAAGAAGGAGGGTGGACTAGGTTTTTAGGATCTCGCAAAATTTAACCAAAGTCTATTGGCAAAACAAACTTGGTGTTTACTAGATAAGCCTGGTAGCCTTCTAGCGCAGGTATACAAATCACGTTACTACTCATCTTAATCCTTTCTCAGTTGTGGTTTGGGTTTGAGACCGTCCTTCGCCAGGCGCAGTATTATACATGGTCGAGATTTGCTTAAACAAGGACTTCTACGAGTTATCGGGAAGGTGAGGATACATTTGTATGGACTAATCGTTGGTTGCCTCTAGCTAAGCCGAAATCTCCTTTCAATATGAATGGACTGATGAATGTTTTACTTCGCGTTGCGGATTTTTTTGTGCCGAGACAGGTAGGTGGAACCAAGAATTATTAGATCAACTTTTTCTATTGAGGACAAGGCTTTTATTCTAAGTTTGAAGCCAAATCCTAATGGATTAGATAGAGACGTATGGGCTTTAACGAGAAATGGTCAATATACTGTTAGAAGTGGCTATACATTAGCTAATTTTCCTTCTATGGAAATTGGTTATCAACAAATCATGGTTCAACCGTCTACTCTATGTCTCAAGACCGAAATATTGAATTTAAAAACGTTGCCCAAAATCAAGATACTCTTATGGAAAGTGTTGAACGGAGCTGTCGTCGTTGCTGATAGATTACAATCACGTAGTATTCCCATTGATCTTACTTGCAGGCTCTGTAATATGGTTGTCAAAACTCTGAATCATACTTTCTTTGAATGTGTCAGAGCTGCTCAGGTTTGGAACTTATCGTCGCTTTCTTCTTTAGGTTCAGAGTTTTTTTCTCAATCAATCTACGTGAATATAAACTCCCTGTTGAATTTATCTAAAGATAATAGAGTTTCGGATTTTCACAAGTTGCCTTGGCCTTGGATAATTTGGTTCATTTGTAAAGGGAGAAATGAGTGGATTTTCAATGGTTCGGTTTTCAACGCAAAGCAAATTATCCTTCAAGCTAGAGCGGCTTCCATGGCTTGGCATCAAGCACGTATTGCGGCATCGGATCAACTTCAGTCTAGTCCGGTTGAGTGTTTATAAAGAGCTCCACGTTGCCGAGCTCCTCCAACTGGTTTTATTATGTGTAATATTGCAGCAGGTTGGAGAAGTACTAAGTGTTATTGTGGAGCAGCTTGGATACTTAGGAATGACTCTGGTGAAGTAATTTTTCATAGGAGAAACACACCAAACTCGCCTCCGTCTCGTCTTCAACCTGTGTTGGAAAGTCTGTCTTGGACGCTAGATTGTCTATGTTCCGTTCATAATTACAGAGTCATTTTTGCTTTGGATCTAAAAGATGTAGTGAATGCGATTTTGAACCCTTCAGAATGCCCAAAATTTGAGTTATTCTTGGATAATATAGTTGACAAGTTGAATTGTTTTGTTGGAGCTGATTGTATTAATATTTCTCCGGACGAGAATAAAAGTGTAATTTCTAATGCTTCTAGTGTGATAAGAGATGGAAGGGTTCAATCCTACATTGCTCGATCTGCACCGAGTTGGTTGAAATTGTTTTATAAGATGAAGTTTATTTACTCCTTGTCCAATTCTTCTTGTTTGTTTTGATCGTTCTCTGTTTTTATGTTTTTCTGTTTAAAAACTTCCGTTATGGTTTATGCTTTTAAGTCAGAAAAAATCTTAAAATAAATATCAAACCGATATGAAAAATAAATTCAATATGAAATATTTTCATCTAATGAGTATAAATATTAAGAAAATAATAATTGAAAATAACTCAATTAATGATGATTAGGGAAGAATTTACTTTGCCAATTGGATGATTATATATTTCTTCATATGCTATGTCAATATGGAAAGGTATTAGTTTACAAAATTGAAAGACGTTATCGGCAGTATTGTTGATCTTCGTATCTCAAAAAATTGTATTCATCTTCGCCTTCTATCAAAAATTTTCATTGATTTTCATTTTTCAACCATCAGATTTTTTTAAGCTTTTTCTTTTCTTTTCTTTACACATGATGTAAATTATAGTTTGATTTATTTTTTGTGGTGATAATTTTAATGCACTATCTTTTTCGTTTGAGATTGTATTTTTCTAGAAATCGTATATATTGATAATGATATTCGGCAAGTGAATCTCTTGGCTATTTTCCGTCTCATCTAAATGAATGGTAATTTCCTTCCTTCGGTTAATTTTTCTAAAAGTTCTTCTAATTTCTAAACCAAATTATGGGATTTGTATTTTCATGGTCCACATATAAAGTTATATTCATGATGGAGTTGGTTTGTGTTTTAACAATCACTAGTGTATTTCTCATCAAAATTTTATATTTAAAGATGAAATTTCAGTAAGATAGAATAGCACAATGGTGTTGGCCAAAGCGCCTTAATTCAACATAGTTATTCATTTTGATGAATTTGACTTTGTTCGAGAAAAATTGGATTTCATTATGTGATTGTTTGTGTCGTTTTTAATATGGTGTCAGGTGATAGTACAGACTCACACAAATTGATGTGGTGGCAAAGGCCTAACATTAATATCTTGATAGCAAAATTATCATAGGTGATGAGAGCGTATATGGCACGAGAGTGATATTCATGATATTACAACCATATTCAATGTTGTATGGGAATAGATCGATATCAGTATGAAGTTTAGACCGATATCAAGGACTATGATACAAAATGATTGGTATCACATTGTCAAAATTCAGAACTCATACTAAGATCATTATAGTTTTTCTGGATGAGTTGGAGATTATTAAGCCACATATAAGGTATTCATACACATCTCGGTAGGTACAACAAGAAAACTACCATCACGTCTTGGGAGATTCAGATTGTCGTTAAATTAGTGCTACTTGGAGAGTTGGCGAAACACGATGTTTCAGAGGGGATGGAAGCTGTCACAAAATGCACTATGAATTAGAGTTTCTTTTTTTCTAGATGTTGCTTACTGTCATTGAAATTTTGGATGTTTGAATTATGTTTAAAATTTTTCGTTCTTGCATTCAGTATCTGTTCATTTGCAATTTCTTGTTTGTAAGTAGTGCCATTGATATGACTGGATTCTAGTTTTACACTTTGTATTTATGTCTTATCATTTTTAAAATGAAAGCAACCATTATTAGTTAAGCCTCTACGAATCAAAATTTCTTCATTTATAGAATATATTTACAAGAATCTGAGTTATCCTAACACATATAGTTATGATATGTGCTTGTAGTAAATCTTAAAAGTATTTTCAAGTTCATGCCCTTCTATTTCGAATATAGGGCACAAACTTGAACCTTGCCCTAAATCTATAATTTGTAATTAGTGTATGATGTGAAATTAATGAAGAGTGATACCAGGAGAATGGATTTTCGAAAATAATACGATTCTAGAAGCTACAAACTCAAAAAGTGTTAACTTTTTATTTTTCCACACAGCTTAACCTCAATGGATTGGAAGTAATACTTCAAAAATTTATAAACAGGAGTTAGTTCATACAAGTAAGGCGTTTCCTTGAGCCGATCATTGTTGATGAGCATAAATGAATATGTATATGATTGTTTATATGTATGTCATATTATATTTTTATGTGTCCAATTTTAGTTTTTTAGTTCCTATATGCTCTTGATACTTTTTCCACTACATTAAGAATGTCACTACTGTTCGTATGTTTGTGGAATTTTTGAATTTTGTGTTTTTGCTTCGAATGGACCAATTTTCTCAAGCAGATCCTTTATTGAGGAGTCTATAAATACCTTATATTACTTCAAATAATAACATAGTTAAATATCCTTAATAGTGTTCAGATTTATGTGTTTTTAGTACCCAAATTAGATACTATCATTTTCTCCTAAAAAACTTATTGACTCAAATTTGAAATGTGAGGTTTGTGTTAAACGACAACTAAAATTTTGGGGTGTATAATTTTGAAGAAATTTTGTATATTATCAATCATATAAGTGGTCTATTTTCTATTTAAAGTAACAATTATCGAAACAGAGAGAAACCATTGTTTTTGCTACAAAGGTTCACTTCTCCGAACGTTATGAGATGTGAAATTGAACTTAAGTTTACAAGAAATTGCTTTCAATTTTCTTCCTTAGAGAAATCATGATTTTGAGATCCCTTTTAAGTACACAAAAGATGACAATGATGAAGCAAAGTCTCTCCTTTAACCTCTTTTTTACATGATTCTTCTGTTGTAATGTATATTTTATAAACGTTGATTTTCTACGTTTATCTGTTGGAGCATGAAATTCGGGGAATGTTCTCTTCCAACATTTTTTAAAGCCTATTTGGATGGTGATTTAGGAGATCATCTGGTAAAAACAATTTTTTTTTCAGTTTCCATATTTTTTAGTTTGTTTCTCTTAGATGTTCATATGTAGATTTCTAGTTGGTTATAATTTGTAGAGTTATTGGAGAATATACCAAATTATTTCAAAAGATTCTTACCAAAGGATGTTCCTTGATCGAAAACTGTTAGAAGCATTTATGGAAATATGTGGAAACTGTCGTTGATAAAATGCAGTGTTGGTGAGGATAAGCATGATTTTGTTGATGGTTGGAAGAGAATAGAAAAGGATGAAGGTTTGAACATTGGAGATTTTCTTAGTATTAGATTTTTATGGGTCATTGTTTTTTTAACTTTTGTATCCATGAGGGTGCAAGAAGGTGTACAAGAAGTTCAGCGCATGACAACAATATCAACACTGACTCTGATGGCGAAGTAGAAAAAGAAAAAGAAAAATAAAAAGAAGAATATGGAGGTAATGATGATGTAGTTGTACTTGATGATGATGATGATACTGACGAAGTGGATATCTCAAAGTCGTGTGTATTAACCCTAAAGAACTTGAGAGTATCCATGGCGTTCAAGGCAAATAAGAAGCCAATGATGAAAAAAACAAGAGCCGGGAAAAAGTTACCATAGGAGGCTTGTGCAGGAGGTGAGAAGAATAAAAATATGATGAAGAAGAAAAGTGAGACATACAAGATCTACCTCTTGAAGTTGCTGAAGCAAGTTCATTCCGATATTACGATCTCATGCAAGGCGATGGGAATCATGAACAATTTCATCAACTATATTTTTGAGGAGTTGGCTCAAGAAGCGTTGAATTTTGCTAGGTACAACAAGAAACCTACCACCACTTTCTGGGAGATTCAGACATCCATTAAAATAGTGCTACCTACAAAGTTGGCAAAACACTCTACTTGAGAGATGATGTAGGATGTAATGAAATTCAGTACGAGTTAGAGTTTCTCTTTTTCTAGATGTTGCTTACTGTCATTGAAATATAAATGTTTGAATTAGTTTTAAAGTTTTTTGTTCTTGCATTCAGTTTTGTTCGTTTACAATTGCTCGTTTGTAGGTAATGCCATTAATATGGTTGGATACTAGATTTATTCTATGTGTTTTTGTCTTATCATTTTGAAAATGAAAGCAATCATTGTTAATTTAAGCGTCTACGAATGAAAATTTCATCATTTATAGAATATATTTACAATAATTCGAATTATCCTAACATGTATAAGTTAGGGTTTGTGCTTGTAGTAAATCTTAAACGTACTTTCAAGTTTGTGCCATTCTATTATGAATATATGGCACAAACTTGAACCTTGCTCTAAATCTAGAATTCGTAATTAGTGTATGATGTGAAAGTAATGTAGAGTGATACTAGGAGAATGAATTTTCGAAAGCAATAGGATTCTTGAAGCTTTAAACTCAAGAAATGTCAACTTTTTATTTTTTTCTACACAGCTTAACCTCACTAGATTGTAAATACTTCATCATTAATTTGACAGTTTTCTTTCAAACATTTATAAACATGAGTTAGTTCATACAAGTAAAGCATTACCTTGAGCAGAGCATTGTTGATGAGCATAAATGGATCTATATCCTATTGTTTTTTTTCCTATCATATGATATTTTATGCGCCCAATTTTAGTTTTTTGCTTCCTATCGATACTTTTTCCACTACATTAAGAATGTCACTAGTGTTGGTATGTTTGTGGTATTTTTGAAAAAAAATTCTTTCTACTTCAAATGGATCAATTTTCTCAAGAAAATAATTTACTGAGGCGTGTATGAATACCTTATATGACTTCAAATAATAACATAGTTAAATATCTTTAATAGTATTTCGATTTATGTGTTTTTAGTACCCAAATTGGATAATATCACTTTATC
Organism: Iberis pinnata; assembly: GCA_900406425.1. Taxonomy (NCBI): domain Eukaryota; kingdom Viridiplantae; phylum Streptophyta; class Magnoliopsida; order Brassicales; family Brassicaceae; genus Iberis; species Iberis pinnata. The sequence goes on along the minus strand of OVBE01004832.1, from coordinate 6,887 downwards.
CGAAAAAAACTTATTGACTCAAATTTGGGATGTGAAATTTGTGTTAAAACACAACTAGGACTTTGGGGTCTATAGTTTGAAGCAAGACCGTATAATTATCAATTATATCAACGGCCTATTTTCCATTTGATGTTACAACTATCTAAACAAAGAGATATAATTATTTTTGCTACAAAGGTTCAAAATCTCCCAACGTGATCTTGAGATCTGGAATTTGAACTTAGATTCACAAGAAATTTCTTTCATTTTTCTTCTTTAGAGAAATCAGGATTTCAAGATCCCTTCTAATTACGCAAAAGATGACAACGATGAAGTAAAGTCTCTCCTTTAACCCCTTCTTTTTCATGATTCTTCTGTTATAATGTATTTTTCACAGACGTTGATTTTTGCATTTATCAGTTGGAACATAAAATTATGGGAATCTTCCTCTTCCAAAATTCTTCAAAGTCTACATGGGTGATGATTCAGGAGATCATCTAGTAAAAATGTTTTTTTTTAGTTTCCAGATTGTTTTTAGTTTGTTTCCATTAGATGTTCATTTCTAGTTGGTTAAAATTTGTAGAGTTATTGCAGAATATACCAATTTCTTTTAACAGATTCTTACAAAATGATGTACATATATCGATAACTGTTATAAGCATTTATGGAAAGATGTGGAAACTGTCAATGAGAAAATGTAGTGGTGGTGATGATAAGTATTCTTTGGTTGATAATTGGAAAATAATAGCAAATGGTGAAGGTTTGAACATTGGAGATTTTCTTAGTGTTAGATTTTGATGGGTCATTGTGTTTCAACTTCTGTTTCCATGAGGATGCAACAAGATGTACAAGAAGTTCACCAAATGATGACAAGATAAAGCAAAGTCTCTCCTTTAACCCCTTCTTTTTCATTGATTCTTCTGTTACAATGTCTCTTTCACGGACGTTGATTTTCTGCGTTTATCTGTTGGAACATGAAATTTTGGGAATGTTCCTCTTCCAAAATTCTTCAAAGTCTATTTGGATGGAGAATCCACATACAATATGGTAAAAACGATTCTTTTTCATTTTCCACATTGCTTTTAGTTTGTTTCTTGAGTTTTTTTTCCCTTAGATGTTCATATGTAGATTTCTAGTTGGTTAAAATTTGTAGAGTTATTCCAGAATATACCAATTTCTTTCAACATATTTTTATCAAAGAATCTGCATGGATCTGTAACTGTTAGAAGCAATTTATGGAAAGATGTGGAAACTGTCGTTGAGAAATGCATTGGTGGTGAGGAGTAGTATGTTTTGGTTGATGGTTAGATTTTGATGGGTCATTTTCTTTCAACTTCTGTATCTATGAGGTGTAAACGTTTTCTAGACGAATCTCTTGGTGCGACTAATTGCTATGAACTCCGCTAGTTTGACGGGAAGAGTGGTCTTGCGTTCTTTCTTCTGAAGCGGCGCTGCATAAACCAATAAAAAATGTTTAAACATTTAAACACAAGACACAAATAGATACAAGCATGAAGGACCCAAATCCGAGCCGCTACCGGATTCAGAAGACCAGTTCGTAACTGTTAAATGAGAAAGACGACCGAATGTTGATTCGTTCACTGGAAAGTAAAAGTATGAATGCTTCCAGTCCTCATCCTTCTTAGGAATTCTAGAAAGGATACTACACTTAAGATTTGGCGTCAAGTAGAAAAAACCAGGTTGCCTTCGGGCACTCCTCACTACCCGAAAACGAGCGAAGGATGCAACGTAAAGCTTGAAACCAATCTCCTCATAAAGAGTTTGCAATCCAACAAAAGTCCGAATGAATTTTGGACACGGCTATGGGAGAGCAAGTCCAAGAGCGTGCAAGAAACGGACGAAGAGCTCAGGCAAAGGGAACGAGAGTCTACACTCCCTAAAGTATACCTCGAAAGCATGACAAAAACCATTTCTCACTATCTCTAGGTTCTCTAAGAGAGATGGATAGATAAGCTCAACATTCCTAGGAATACGGAAAACGTTCTAAAACCCTAACAACCTTTTCAGAGATAACATAGAGCGGGGGTGGGGACCAAAATATGGAACCTGAACCGACGTGGAGTCCAACTCGGGAATGGTGTTAGGCATGCGGCTCATATTGGATTATTCATGGTCCAGCTTGGGGAACAAAGAACACAACTCGTGAGACACGATGTGTAGCGCGGGAGAAACTTGTGTGCCACCCAATTCAGATTAAAAAAAGAGTCACGGTGCGCAAAGAGGATCCACATGACTCGAAAGAAACGGCACGTGAACTAAGGCTGTGCGACCCGAGAGGATAACTTGATGAGGAATTGCGACTCAGCTCGCGGATAGCACCTTGAGGGATGCCGGCTCACGGTTCATACAAGATAGAAATGGTGCAATCCGAACAGGGAGAAGAGGTGTGATTCGTCTCGGGGAAGGCGCTTCGCAGAGATCCGAATTGCGAACTCGGCTCGGGGGAACTGCTTTGCGGAGAGCCAGCGCGCGGTTCGGGTGAAACAGAAAATGTGCTTTCCAAACTGGGGAATCAACATGACTCGGTTCGGAGAGATTTCCTCGCGGAGAGCCGATTCGCGGTGCAAGTGAAACGTAGGCGGAGAGATTGCCTTGCAGAGAGCCGACCCGCGGTGCAGGTAAAACGAAGGCGGGGAGATTTCCTCGTGGAGAGCTGACATGCGGTGCGAGTGAAACAGAGGCGATGTTGTTCGAATCAGAAAGCCAGAGAGGCACGAGGTAAGGTGAACTCGCCAAAAAAGAAGGAGAAACCATGGGAAAGAAAGGAGAAGAGAAAGGAAAAATGAGTGGTGGAGAAAAAAGGGAGAGATGATAAGATAATTTTTTTTTTTTAAAGAAGAAAATTAAAAAACAATTAAATTTTGAAATTCCAACAAGTAAACAAAATGAAGAAGGAGAATTTTAGAACAAATATGATGAATTCTCAAGTTTTTTGAAAATCTTGTTGGAATAATAAAATTTCTGACTTTAATGAAGAATGGTGAAGAAAGCGAAAAAAATTGAGAATTTGATCTATGAAAGATCAAAATTGACACCCAAAAACAGTTTTTCAAAGCAAAAGTAACCATAAAACGGATTCAAGCAAGCAAAAATCATAAGATTTTGAAGAAAATCTCAAGAACGCAGAACAAAAAAAAGAGCAAAGATGTGAAAATTTTGTGGAGAGAAGAATGAATTACCTTTGAGTCTTCTTAAGGAGAGGAGTGAATGAGGGCTAAAATTTTTTTGGACTTATAGAGAGGAATGGCACAAAACCCAAGAATGAGTTTGAGGTGAGTTTAAATACGAGTATTGCAGGAAATTAATTCAGGCAAGAAATTAAAACACATGGATTTCCGCCCAATTAATGTGATTTGCAGAATATCCTAAATTCCAAAAACCGACTCCATAATTTTATTTTACGAATCACTGATTGAAATCCTGCAATGGAAAACTTCCATTACAGGATTGGGGGCAAAATGTGGGAGTGTTCTCCGGCTTTTTCATCAGTGCGCTCCGGTTCATCGAACCTAGGAAATCAATGCGCTCTGGTTAACCGAACCCAATAAATCATTTTGCTCCAGTTCACCAAACTCAGGAAATTGAGGTACGCTCTAGTTCACCGAACCCAAGAAAATTGAGGTGCGCTCCGGTTCACTGAAGCCCAAACAAGAAGCAAAGCCTAGCCCATGCTGGTGACTATCAAGACAAGTGTTCGCGATGGGTCGAATGTCACAAGAAACCCAAGAAGGAATAAAGCCCATAAAGTGAACCGATCCGCAAAATGTGCGCATGAGCGCATGGGATTCCGAAGAGCATGCTTCGACTCATTATAACACGATCTACCGTTACACGGTGATTTCAAAGGAGGATCGGCGAATTGAATGCTATTAAAGAGGATTAAGTGTATAAATAGAGGAGGGGGAGCTCATAGAAAAGGGTTCTGAAAAATACTTTGTAAACTCTCAAGAGAAAATTGTAACACATATTTGAGAAATAATATTCAGATTCACAAACACTTAATCACTTTTTAGATTTTTCAATTTTGGTGTGAGGAGATTTTCGCACTCACTAATATTTTGGCTTAGATGGGTATACCTAAAAGCTAGAATGAACTTTTTTATATAATATAAATAAATTGGTTATATGATTTAACTGTTAAATCATATATTTAACTTAAAAATTATAATAAAATTTCCTTAAAATTATATTGCATACATGTACTTATTTTTTTATTGTTATCTTATAAGTGAACCATGTTATATATATTATAAAATGAATAGGTCCGGTTAATAAGAATAATAATTTAATTAAGTAAATATAATTTTGAAATAAATATGTTATAATATTTTCCATATTTTACATTTACAAGAAATTACAAACTATTTAAATATATTTTTTGATTATATAACTTAGGTTTTTTAATCAAGGTGTGCTAACATCACGAAAAGCATGGATCAAATATAAAATTAATTTTGACTTCAATATCAATTAAATAATTATTAAATTTTGGGAAGTGTTTTTGTTTAAGTGGTAAAAGGTCTTTCTATGCACATTTCTCAATAAGAGTTCGAATCCTCACAACTTCGAATCTCGTCGTTTTAGAGTATGATTATGGATCGAGGCTTATCGATATAATTGTGACTAAAAATTATTACAATTAAACATAACAACATAAAAAATTTTGGTTTGTTGTAATACAACATTTAAATAATTTAAAAATTATTTCTTTTCATTCAAATAAAAAATAAAATAGTACGACTGCCTATCATAAAAAACAGACGACCGCTTGAATGGTTTGAGATAGATAAATCTAAGATCACACTAGAAAAATAATTTCTTTGGGCATAAGACGAACAAGATGCGAAATACTTCCCTTTCATGTGGAAGTTTTGAGCTTACCATGGGTCTTTGATTGTCTACATGAATGTACAATCAAGACGTACTTTTCATAACCAGTTCGAAGGAGTTAACACATATGGTGCATCAACCACATGATTTGCATGCTTTTCCAAAAAAATAGAAGACCTTGCACGCAAACATTCCTGTATTTCCAGCTTCCATCTCCACTTCATCGCATAAGCTTTAACAAGAGGGCATACGCTCTCACTAGAGTTATAAGGACTAGTAATAGAATATTTTTATTATGTTAACTCATCGTTACCTTATTATTTTGTTGATACAGATATTGTGATGATCCACCGCCTACAGATCAGGAGGCACAACATTTTCCAGCATGAACTTCATGTTGGGATTGTCCTGAAATTTGTTGTACTTACTTTAGATAAAATTGTAGTGTCAATGTTTGACAATCATATAATATTAAGTCATTATAATCTATGGTCTATGAATATACTACTAATATTATATGATCTTATAGGTTCACATCTAAACAAATTAAATTAATGTTATCATGAATTTATATATATATATATATATATATATATATATATATATGATAGGCGTCTACATCTCTCACAAAAAGAGATTAAAAAACTTAATGGGCCTGGCCCATTATGATTAGGTTACGTCAATTATCAATGCATATATAAGATTTGCATTGATGAAGATTAGTGATTGATTAACTGTGTGACAAAATCTTAGTGAGAAAAAGAAGCAGAGACGAATAGTTTGTTTTGACAACTTCTGAGATTTGATCTCATTGGTACTAGCATACCAGTTCGATCCAGTTTGTATATGCGTGTGGATACAATATATGCATGATAATTGAAGTGCTTAGAAACCTTGATTAGTTCTAGTTTATTTTCCGTTGTGTAATTATTAGGTATATTTTATACCTTAGGATTTAGATCTGATTCATTATTTGCACGAATCCTGGGAATATAATATGTTAGACATAATTTACAAAACGTTATAAATCGAATTTAAACAGTGGTATCATAATTTTAATTTTAAATCTAGTTTATGTATATATATATACGTAAAATTGATAGTAACAATCGCTCTTGCAGTATCATAGAAAATCATTAACCGATTCGTTAACTGAGAATTATTAATTAATAGTCTTATTGCGCATCTCTAATCGCCATCGGTGTGGTTTATTGTAAACCAAACCACTCTCTTTTCCAATTATGCTTTTGAGTGTAATCAATGTTTCTGTTGAAATAAGAATGGATGCATGTGTTGTTATAATTATAATACTAGGGGGTGGCCCACGCGTACGCGCGGGGCAAAATACTATTTTTTCAGATAGAATATATTTATTATATTATAAAGTTTTTGAATTTATATTGAAATAATGTTTTTTAGATTATGATTTGATCCGTTAAGTTATAAAGTTTTAAAATATATGTATTTTTTATATAGAGTTTTATTTTTTTTTTAAATATATCAATATTGTCCAGACATAATTATTTTGTAGTTGTATTATACTTTATTTTAAAATATATTTAATTGAAAGTTTAAATGATTAAGTTTACAATAATTATTTCAATGTATTGTTAATGTTATGTGCTACATTTTGAAGATACAATTAACTTAATTTATAATATTATGTTGTTTTAAATTGTATATATTTTACAACATAATATTATTTATAAGTTGTTTATAATAATCAATGAATAAAATTGTTTATAGAAATTTAAAAATAAAATTTTTGGGTCAAAATAGTTATTAAGTCCAAATTGGTATTTTTAAAATAATTTAGCATATAATTTCGAGAGGCCCAATATGGCCCATCAAAATTATCATTTTACCTAATAGGATATTATAGTTGAGCAAANAAAAAAAAAAATCTTCTTCCCTTCATCATCGCCGATTTGGTGAGGATTTTTTAGGATTTCAACAATATCTTGAATCATTTTAAGGCTTAATTTTAGAAGATCTTTTTAAAATAAGTCAAGTTAAGGTAAGATCTACACATATTTTCCATTTCAAAATCAATCCTA
>OVBE01004831.1:219-22985 GCA_900406425.1 Iberis pinnata | reverse complement strand
TATATATATATATATTATATAAACATATTTTGAAATGTTGCATATTTATGGTAGTTAGATAAAAAAAAGTGCGGTTCATTTAAATCAAAAACAAAAGATGCAAACAAATTCTTTTTTACTATTGCAGTATAATTAAGAGTATTTTTTGCTATTTAGGTACTTTAGAAATTATTATTGGTATTTAGGTACATGTTATTTTGTGAACTAGGTATTAATTGGTTTGTTAATAGTTGTTGTTCCGAAAATTTCCTTATGTAATATTCTTTAATAAAACATGATTATCGTTATTATTAAAAAAGATTTTAGTGTATTTTTGTTTTAAAAATACATATAAATAAAAAGTGCTCATTATTATAGAATATATACTTTCATTGATGGACACGTTCAAAAAAAGAAAAATTGCAACTTATAACATTTATGAAACATATTTTTTTACAATAAGAAAATCTTGATCAAATTCGTCTCATAAAGAACTTAAACAAATTTCAATTCTCTTCGATAAAGTTGTTAATGGCACACTTGTATCTATGAGTGTATATGTAGAAGTTGTTATGAATGAAAAGCTGTTCACATGAATAAAAAAAGTTGTTCACTTAAATAATCGTCATTCACGTGAATGAAGACCACTCACGTGAACATAAGATATGCATGGATATAGTGTCATTGAACGAAACTAACTCGTATACGGATTTTATTGGAGATGATTTCCTTGTTGGTATCAAAATTGAGTGTGACGAAGATGACTTTGGCGATGACAGTGATGAGGAATACGTTTGAAATCAAAATTTTAAATATTACTACGCAATAAATTACAATGATTATTCTATATATATATATATATATATATATATATCACAACATGCACTTAAAAAACAAAAATATAGTACATTAAAAAAGTCTTTAGTCTTTCCAAATCTCATCCTTAATCGGTTTGTTTAGCGAAATTTCTCGTTAATTACTTGTTTGATAAACTGAGGTCAATAACACCAAATTATAACACCATTTGAACCATTGCTCTCGTTAAACTATGGCTAGTTACTAAGAAACTATGACAGTGCCTATCTTCGTTTCTCTCGTTTAACTAAGAACCTATAACAATGCCTAAGGAACTCATATTAAAAACAAACTAGATCAATGGTTCAAAAGATACAATAAAACTAGAAAGAAAAAGAGATTAGAAATTACAAGATATGAGGAATTCACCAACTTTAACAATAACCATCCCAACTACGAGTATTAGTTTGGAGATATTGACTTGATCAAATGCTAAATAAAGTCAAAGAGACTCCTACCTAAATGGTGCATGGCTCCCCATTCGGAGTTTTATCTCGTTGCCAGAGCTTTATTTCATCGTCGGAGCTTTTTTCATCTTTTGATGGAGCAAGAATCTGATATTTGTTAAAGAAGAAATAAAAGTGAAAACCCAAATGAAAGAGAAAAGTACTTTCTTTATATATTTTTTACAATGATAGATCTAAGAAATTAAATATTATTAAAAACATAAAATTTTAAAATAAATCAAATTTTAAATTAAAGAAATATTTGTTTGTAATTAAATATAAGGATAAGAATGTAATTCTCTTAGACAAAAGTACATTATTTCATAGAAAGTTAAATAATACCTAATTTTCAAATTTTTCCAAAAATTTTCTATAACTAATTTGTTAAAGGCGTTATTGGCCAAATTTCTTGAATGATGATAATTACGTTTTTCAACCGTCGTATTGTCTAACCGTGCTTCCCATTCATAGTCAAAAATATAATCAAATTGATAAAGCTGGCTCAAACAACATTTAAAATTTTTTATACCTAACTATTTAATTTTAATTTTACGAATAATTTTATCTTATTTTTTTTTTCTAAATTTTACATAGAAAATTCTATTATATTTTTCTTTTTAGGATCGTATATAGTATAATTTACATGCTCTTACCTCCTCCAACTTCTTGAAAAGGCAAAGGTACTGACTTGAAAGCTCTGTATTTTCCAACGTTGTTCAAATGCTCATTTTCCAATCTGATTGGGAAAAAACCAATCTTGAGATGTTTGTGTCGGATGAATTGGTTAAAGACGTAAAAGAAAAAGTGAAACCTGAAAAAGTTCCAAATGCCACGGCGTATAATCTCTAAAGTTCCAACAACAGCAAGCAAAGCTCTTTTGTGAAGAAATGGAGCTTCTTTAATCCCAAGAACAGTTTGCATCCATGCGAGCCTTAGTATCACATTCACCACCATGACAATGAAGTAGATGCTTTTGTATGGGACTAATAGTTTGTCTCGGAGCCATGGATTCTTAGAGTCGGGGTTCATGAGGCCCCAATCTTTGAAAATGTCCCAATAGGTATTGAATAAGGTTGCAATGGTGGATGTGGTTACAGCCACAGTGAGCCAGTATGTCCCTTTCTTCATCTCGAAGATGGTCCTAGCCACAACCGCCAATATAGTCGATAAATACTTGAGGCCGTTTATGCCGTGCATATTGTCTTTCTCCTCAACCAACCTCCTTAAACACTAAGGAAATAATAATATTAATAATAAACATCAAGGTTTAAACAATGATCAAGTGGCCTAGTGGTTGCGTCTCTTTTGTTGACTTCTTATCATACCAACTTTCTATACGAATGTATTTTCTCTTATTTATAAGGAGTTTGAGTTATTAGACTGACTCATTGTGGTTCAGAAACTAATATGATACATAAAAGAATTTTCTTAAAAATACCACAAAATTATTTTTCTCTAAAATTATCACAAATTTGAAATAGCTTTAAAACTTTAAATTTTATTCCTAAACCCTAAAAACTAAACCCTACCCCTTCAAAAACTAAACCATAAACTCTAACTAGTGAACTCAAACTCAAAACATTAAATTCTAAATACTTAAAATTTATTTTTTTATGTTTGTGCTATTAATAGAACATATCGATTTAATTGTATTTTTGAAACTTTTGGGGAGTGGTATTTTTAGAATAAGAAGTAGTTTTTGTGGTATTTCATGAAATTTCTCCTCAAAATATTGGGTAAGTAAAAAGAGGTACCTGAGCTAAACGGAACCAATAAGGAATGATGGCAACGACGATGTAAAGTTCTTTGTAAATGTCACTGTCATAGCAAGTGTGTGTTCGTTTCTTGAAATCACCTCCCCATCCATAGTAGCATACATAAAATAATAAGCTTCTAAATGTTTGAACCTGACTTGTCAATTGATCAGCCAGGAAAAAGTCCGGTAGAATAACCGTGTATAGAGGACTTAATACACAACGAAACACACATCCGATGAAGAAATATCTACTTGACCGATATATTATATTGAATGGACAGAACAGTACCGTCATCAAGCACTGCATGTCATCCAATATCATATACAATTAATTACACTAAATAAATATTAACATTGTTAGATCATATCCTTAATTACTTACCAAGAGAAGAGCTAATGGAACAAGCTCAGTAATGACACTGAAACTTTGAGTACTCGGATCCATTTCCATATCCAGATTTGAGATGGCTCCTCCAAATGTCAGCACTGCTAGACCAGATGCTAGCAAAAGAACTTCTCTATAACCAATATCACTCCCTTTCTCAAACCCAAAGATAAATGGGTGATTTACTCGATATCGACTCCAAAAGTATATATCGGCTGCATACATAGACAAATGAACCGCAACAAATCCGAACAAGCTGTAAAGTGGGAAGATGTTCTCCATGTATTGATGTCTCCCTTCACTTCTCGTTAAGCCTCTTATATGTACAAGCACCGTTATTGCAACCGCTAGAGCCACTGCACACCCCGATAAGAACCCTGCATGTAGATCAATTGGTTTTGAGTTGGAAGCCCATTATCTTAACAATAGATACTAATATACTAGTATACGGTACCAAGGCAGTATGTGACTCGGTGTTTCTCCCTCTTAGCTTTAGGCCTTAAACTTTTCATTCCGTCGCTATGATTTCCATTTGCGAAATGCTTTATAAACGTTGCTTCTACTCTCGACATGAGCCTAGACACCTCATCGCAACTTCCTAAATAAGAATGATCCACTGTGTTTAGATACACCTTTGATGTATTCCTCGAAGTCGTCTGTTATAAAACATTAACATATACACATCACTAGCTAGTACGTTGGCCAGGAATATTCTTTCTTAATTATTTACAAGGATGTAAGTATTACTACAAACCTTGTCATACTTTTTTAGTATCTTTGAGAACGCCAATTGATTCAAGAAGCTGCAAATATAGAGAGTGATGATATATGATGATGACAAAAAAAAGAAGAAGAGAGAAATTTCATTTACCAATAACTCTTTAAGAGCCTAAGTTTTTGGTAGAACTCAACAAAAGCGCGGCTCATAAGCTCCTCGGCTCTCTTAAGTTCGGGTTTGCTGAAGGTTTGCTCACTTGGGAGACCCATGATCATGCATTTAAGAGTTGATAATGGAGTTTCAGGTTCGATTTTGAGCTTTACATAATCCAACACTTCTACTGAAGCAGGTTTAAAAGCCTTTTTATCTTTTGTTTCATCCATTTCTCTTATCACATCCATTGGTGATGCCGCTAAACATATAGATATCGATTACTTAGAGATATAATATTTCACATCGAATATTCAATATGACAAAACACTCATACACAAATGATATGAGTCATTCTATTTATTGTCAATTGGTTTCAAGTTAGAATTTCATAATCCAAACATAATATTAGAGTCCGATTCGATCATGGTCATTCCACTTATTGTCAATTAATTTTAAATTGGAAGTTCATGATCCTAACATCAATATGATCCTAACATCAATGAAATGTAGTACCGTGATCAATATAAACAACAACAAATTAAAAAAAGTAGGATGATAATAAATAAGAGGTGAACCTGGAGTCCTGCTGGTGGTTGAATGTGGAGAACTTGGAGCATTGGAGATGGTATCTAGATTAGGAGGAAGGTGAATAGAAGGATTCTCAACTTTAACTCTAAGAGCAATCAAAACGTTTAATTGTCTACTAAGCTCATCAGCTTCTTCCATAACAGTCTCAACCTTGTGTTTATAAAATTTCAATACTTTGTTGAATTCTCCATCCAGTTTCCTGAAAAACTGAACCTCCATCTCCCCTCCATCTTCGTTTGAGTGCATAAACATGGTTGTGTAGCTTGTCGTGTCGTCCTCATTTATCATAATGGCTTGATCACCGTCGTCTTCGAAGAAATGATGATGGTGATGATGATGAGGATGATGATGTCTTTTGCTTGTAAATGGAATGTGTGGTCTGTGTGATTTCTTTGGTGACCCTTTTGCACGGTTCGTTAGACCACTAAATGCACGATATAGAGATATTCTCCGTGATAATTCTGGACCTTTTCCTCCTCCTGACTCGACCGGTGCGGTTTCTCCCTTGGACTCTATGTCGGGCGGAGGAGGAGGAGGTGGTGGTGGACGACGTTCTTGTTTTTGTTTTTGTTTTTGTTGCCAATAAAGAAGGATCTGTTTCACAATTGATTTCATAGCACGATAATCCATGTATGCTTCTCGCCATTCTTGGATCATTTGCGCTTCATATTCTCTTCCAAACTTCATTTTTCTCGATCGAGTTTTTTTTTTTTCCCCAAGTAACCAGATACTAAATATATCAAAATATTATAAGGAGAAAAGGAAAGAAACTGAATTTCAAGAAACTAATACGAAACAAAAATGGATAAAATTAGTAAAATCTATTATATAAAGAGTGAGTTTGTAACTCACAAGGGCTTGACACCTAAGCTTCTTTCATTAAGACACATCAGCATCTAATTTTAAACTTATGAAAGATCATTTCTTTTTATTGTGAGAAGAATCTTTGGAATAAGACTTTAAATTTTACTTAAGAAAGTCGAAGAAACTTTATGAATCTTATTTCTTTTAACGATTTCCAAAGAAGTGACAAAAAAAGGATTTCAGAAGCCAAACAGAGTTAAAAAAAACTCACACTCACTCCTCCACTACTGCTGTGTTCTTTCATACTCGAATCGGCCAATTTTCATACTCCCAAATGTTCGACTCCTTCTTCATGCATCTTTTCAGTCAACAACTGTGATAACCGAACTGATGAAGCCAACAACTTCCTCGAAGATAACGTTCTACATGAGTGGGATCTGCGATTTATCGGCTGTCGACGGTGGAATATGCAATGCCATTGTCAGGTATCGATACATAGCTATTAATTTATATCTCCATTGTTTGATTATTACGTTATTCCCCTTTTTAATTATTTGATCATTGATGAGGCCCAGAGAAGAAGATAGCGAAAGTGATGAAGTGGTGACTTATGTTTGATTCTTAATAAATGTGATATTTTTGTAGTAATAGACAGATGGATCAAATTTTTAATGTCAATAAGTTTCAAGAGCTAGCGAAACGAGCTCTACCTAAGATGTACTATGATTTTTATAGTGGAAGAGCAGAAGATCAACACACTCTCAAGGAAAATGTGGAAGCTTTCCATAGAATCATGTAATGCACATATGAATATCATTATGGGTTAGTGAAGTTGGTTACATTATAAATATGTGCTTTTGATGTTCAGGTTTCGGCCTCGATTTCTTGTTGATGTGAGCAAAATAGATATATCTACCACTATATTGGGTTACCCTATTTCAGCTCCAATCATGATTGCTCCTACGACTAATCATATCTTTGCTCATCCACAAGGTCTTATAAGTCTATGCTCTAATGGTAGTTGCAGTTGTTGTTGAACCACTACAGTTAATACTATACTGCAATCTAATTTAAAAGTCTTTCCTTTCTCCCCTTTTGTTACTTATTATTTCCTGTTTGATTTTCCTTGGCTTGTTTTTCAATGGGCGTAGAAAAATGAAAAATCAGGGCATTAGTCAATCAATCTTGGTAAGTGGTGAAAGTGGAGTAGGGAAGACTGAGACTACTAAATTGCTCATGCAGTATCTGGTAGACATGGGAGGTCGAGCTGTTGTTTCCGAAGGAAGGACAGTCGAAAAGAAAGTTTTGGATGTTATCCATGCAAATCTTTTAGTATAAACCTTATGGATTTATAAAGTCAGGTTTTGTTGAAGTGTATAGAAGCAAACACTTCAGCTCAAACAGAGGTTCCTACAAGTGATCATAAATGGGGTCCTTGACCTTGATCAAGTGTTTGCTTCTATAAACTGGACCCGTAAATCATTCTAAGATATGCTATTGTTTTCTTTGTATGCAGCCCAACCTGTTTTAGAAGCATTTGGAAATGCCAAGACTGTTAAGAACAGCAATTTAAGGTTATATATAATATATAAGTATATTTATACCTATACATATTATGGTTATATAACCATATAATTTCTCATTTTTTGAATATATAGTTACATGACTTATTCCATTCTATGAAAAATAATTATAAATTATAAATTTAAAGGATTAAAAGATTGAAGATAATTGCAATCTCCATAAAAAATTAATTACAAAATTAATGTTTCAATAAGCTTGTGGTGCTTTAATGGATGATTTAACTTTGCAATGTAATTTAAATTATGGGTAAAAACCATAATGTCTTGGGCAATAGAATCTATTATTGTTGAGCTATTCGCAAATACACAATTAAAATATCAAAACATATTTTTAATAAATATTACACATACACTAAAAAATTTTATAAATATTTTGAAAGAAAAACCCACGTGTATACGTGGATGATCATCTAGTATCATATATAATTTCTCTATTTTATCTACACCAGTTGAATTTAGAGAAATACGATTCTTTGTGTGCATGTATCCAATCATATATATATATATATATATTCTAAGAAGTAACCTTAGTTTAAAAAAAATATTTTTAATAGTGCTTAATCGTAAGATTAGCTGTGTGAATTGTTTTATTTTAATCATATAGTTAGATAATGAATTTAGCAAAAAAGTCTCATTCTTCTACACCAAAGTTGCTTCATGACTTTTTTGCGGCTATTCTAATTCTCTTGCCATGTTTTTAACTAACCTGCTAAGTATTGCTAGAGTTTTTTTTTTTTTGAGAATGTTCTTCTATATGTACTCTAGAAGATTTGACAATTATATAATAAGAGGTGATTATAATGTCTTGTTTGAGACCGCTTATAATCTGTGGTATATGAGTCCATTGCTGATATTCTATGATTTTACATAGTCGCCTAAGCAAATTGGATCATAAAATTTATTGGAATTTAATAATGTTATTAAGTATATATTATATAAGATATGTATACATATTTGAATCAAAATAGTTTATGTTAATTATATGTAAGTTATGATAAGTCATTCTTGATCTCGTTGGTACTACCATACTATTTCGATCCAGTTTTGTGCGTGTGGAAACTGGTAAAGGCACGTCACTTGAAGTGCTTAGAAACCTTAGATTAATTCGTTTAGTTGTTCTGATGCAAAATAAAATCCAGTTATGTTCGAATATATGTGGTCTTGACTTAATTCAGAATTTGGGAGAATTAGAATTTATAAAAGGTTATAAATTATTACGAATTCCAACTTTCCCAAGAATATATGACTGATTCTCATATTTTCTATGCCACTTCATAGAAGATGCTTCTCATGTTCAAATGTTTTTTTTTTGTACGCAAAAATTTCTTCCAACAAAAATATTATCTTACAATGTTCTTTACATGTTCAAAAATTAAATTCATTCTATAATCTAGTAGAAAACCATAATTTCAAATGATTTTTTTAAGAATCATCCCCTATCTTATACACTACAAGAAAACATAACGATTTCTCACAGAATTTCCATCGAATTTACTTGTTGACGAATATTCAAGAGGTGTAGGCTAGCTTATAGAATTATGTTAAAGTGTTCGAGTTCCACTTATAGACATTCTCACAATATTATAGTTAATTTAGTATGAAATCATTTATACTCCAATGGGTTTATGGTTGGTTATAAGATTTAGTATTTGCATAGAGTAAGATCGGAAAGTAGTAGTAGTGTACGATATGTTCCTGGTAGTTTAGAAGAACAACATAGAACACAAGTATATGTTGGTGTTTAGTACATTTCAAATAGTGAATGAAGCATATCGTGACAATGTACAATCAATGGGCGTAGAACATGAAAAATAACCATGTTTAGAAGCACATAGGTTTTTTGATATGTTAGATGCGACTAAGCATCCATACTATAACGATTCTACGGATGGTAACTCACTTTTTTCATCTTCTTGTAGATTCATACAAATAAAGACGGCTTACATATTTCCAGAGAAGTGTGTTAATGTTATAGAGGATTTTGGTAAAAACGTATTACCAAAAGAAAAGATTTTTCATGGACTTATTACGAAGCTTAGAAACTTATTGTTAGTTTTGGTCTACTGTATGAGGTGATTAATGTGTGCATCAATAACTGTATGATTTATTGGAAAAAGACAAAAACGGAACAAGATGCCATTAATGTCAGAAGCCTCGATATCAACAAACTAGTAGAAGACATCTCGTCCCACATAGGCGTGTGGTATCTACCGTAAACTAAAAAGTTGAAGAGATTATATCAATTAAAGCATACAGTTGGACCAATGATAGAACATACAGAGCATACATTAGATAGTGAGATAAATCATACTTCATATGTGAAAGCATAACAACATGTTCAATATGTGAATGTGAGTTTTTCATATGAGTGACAAAATGTCAACTTGGGTTTATGCACATATAGGTTTAACCCATTATAGCCAGCGATTGTCACACCTTACAACCTACCGCCATCTTTGTGCATGCGTCAAGAATTTGCGTTCTTCTATATTCGTGCCTCTATATTCTCGGACCTGGTCTAGAGCATCAGAAGAAATCACTTGATCTTTTCTTACAATCACTTATCTATAAGTTGCAAATGTTATAGGAACATGGTGTTCACACATATGACGTATCACAACAATAAAACTTTCAAATGCGTGCAATATTGATATGGATGGTAAGTGATTTCCTTGAATATGGTATGATGTTTTGATGGACGATTATTGTGTCCTTATTGATAAGATAACACTGATTCTTTACAATTGAGTAAATGACATAAGATATGTTGGTTTGATTGTCATAGAAGATTTTTTCCTCGTGATAACCCATATCGTTGTCACATCAAGTTGGTTACAAATAGGCATAAATTTTTTGACGATCCACCACCTGAGGTAGATGGTTCTAGTTTATTGAACAAGTTATGGGATTTTGGAGCGGATCAAACGTCTAACTATGGCGGTAATGGACATGTACCGTTGATGGTGTGGGTATTTACCACAACTGACATAAGAAGAATATTTTTGGGATTTTTCATGTTGGAAAGACCATTTATTGAAGTATAATCTAGATGTCATGCACATTGAGAAGACATTTTTTGACAACATAATGAACACCATATTAAATATCCAAGAGTAGACGAAAGCAACTTGATATTGAGGTTTTACTTTTTATATATTTGGGATCAACCTCAACTTCTTGTCATAGGTAACAGAACATGTCCTCCTTATCCGTATTGACTATCTTCACGTCTGAATGAAGAATTTTTTGATTGGATATTCATTTTGTAAAATTTATTGACAGCTACGTATTCAAACTTTCATAATTGTGTTGACACTAGAAAATGAAAGTTTACTGTAATGAAGAGCCATGATTTTCAATTTATGATGCGACGTCTATTACCATTTGCGTTCACCCATCTTCTTCCCTCAGATGTGCATGAAGCAGTTGATGCGGTCATATCCTTTTTTGGGGTCATATGCAGTAGATCACTTTCCATTGAGAGAATTCACACATTGGGTGAGAACATACTGTTGATTCTTTGAAATTTAAGAAGATATTTCCACTATTATTTTTTGATGTTATGGAACATATCTCAATTCACCTTCATCGGGAAGCTACACTAGAAGGTCTGGTGAATTATCGGTGGATGTATCCATTTGTGTTTTACATGTTTCACATCAAGAAGAAGGTGAAAAATTTAAGCAAAGTTGAGGGATTAATTGTAGAACAAACATCAATGAAGAAGCTTCATATTTTGCTGAATATTATTATCTTTCAAAGGTATGATGTTCTCCCGAAGCTTCATCCGGATAGACTTCCCGACACTACATTGTGAGTGCTTTTAAATTTATAATATGTATCCATATGTACAAAAACAACTACTTTGCAACCGAGAAGTAGTCCTAAAGTAGTCGCAAAGTATGACTTGGGAAAAAGACATGTCAAAATGAAAAACTAGCCATTAACATTCAAGACATCAACTCAATCTTTTGAATATGGCGTGGTAAATGTCCTAAAAATTGTTAAAAGTTAACTCGAATCACGAAGCATATCTCAAAGGTACATGAATTCTACAAAATCTAAGTATGTGATCATATGGTTTTATCAAACTAGGGTCCCTTACTAATTTATGCTTTAAGATGATCTTGATATTTTTGGTGTTATTGAGATATGTTTATGAGTACTTGATTGGTTGAAGTGTTGTACCTAACATAATAGGGACTCTCAAGTTTGAATCAAGTGTTACAATGTCATATGGTTTATGTTCTTAGTGGATCAGTTGTTTCCACCCAGATAGTGCTAATGTGTTTCTGGCTATTGTATGTTTTAAGGATTGAGCATGTCCAAAGTTGTACTACCTCCGTTCCTGAAAGGAGGATATTTTAGAATTTTGTTTTGTTTCTAAAAAGATGATGTTTTAGGTGAAAACACTTTAAAAGAAAGACATAAAGTAAAGTAAAAGCTGCTTTCCTTAATCTACGTAAAAACTCCAAAACATCATCTTTTCAGGAACGGAAGGAGTATCAGATAAATATATCTCATCATTGGAATGATAGAAATGTTCTCTAGACATTTTATCTTTGGTGATACTTCCAAGGTTGATTATATAGTGTATACTTTAGTGAATCAAGTAAATATCAAATATGCTGCCACTTTTGTTGTATTTGTCACAAGTTTACATGGATTAAATAAAACTCAATCACACATTATCTAACCACTACTAAACTACTTAATTTAAATAAAAATTCATAACCATTGATTTGTAAACGTCTGTTAAAAATTTAGTATGAAAATCATTTCTTGTTAAAAGAATATTGGATACCGTAACTCACATTTTTTATTTTTTTATTTAAATGCAAAATTCAATTAATTGGTCTTTCTTATTTTTAAGTCTAGTTGACCAAAACTATAATTTTAGATTTTAGTGTTTACATATCATGTAATAATTATATATGAGTTAAAATCAACTAATTGATGTGATATATAATAAGTACAATAACCAGATATTTATATCCAGATAAATTTATAAATTATTTAACTCAATCATTTAATTTTATCTTCCTCACATTTAAACTTCAACAATTATAAAAGCATATTTAATTAAAGCCGAACTCTCGGGTATTCTGTTCTGCCTCGTGTCAGAACCGTTTAGTATTGGCTCTGATACTTCAAATCATAAATTTTAATATCCAATTGTTAATTTATATTTTTTTGGTTCGGTTTTTTCGGTTTTGGGTAGGTTCGGTTTATATTAGAGAAATCGAAAGATAGGCGAAATATTCAATTCTTAATCGAATCCTAATCGGTATCAGATATTATAGACTGGAAATGACTAAAATTTTCCGAAAAAAGCCAAAAATAGTTTAAGATACATAATATTAGTTTAGAAAATCCTTATAAAAAAAATTCAAAGCAATTTTACTAGGAAACGAAATCTGAAATATCTTAGTAAGTCACAAACAAACGGTAAGTCTAACTAAAATTAAAACATAAAAAGGGAAGTCTACATTAAAATCCCTAAACCAAAATTATAAGGTTATTTATATGGTTAGTTCTTCGGTTCTCGGATAAGAACTGAACTGATACACATTGTTTCATCTAAAGTACCATCAGATAGTTTGGGTGAAATCAAATACATGTATGCTATAATATAAACCAGTTATCTCATAAAATGATAACATGTTCATTCTAATGTTCAAGAGAAACGAAAAGATAATTCTATTGAGAATTTTCCAACAAGGCAAGAATAATGGTTAGAAAACATGAAGCAAGATAAGATAATTAATATTTGGTTAAAATAAGTAGAAATGTAGAATGAAGTTATAACAATGATCATTATTTTCTATTTGGTTATATTGATTTATTTAATTCTGGTATTATAATTAGTCTTTTTGAACTCAAAGATAATTAAACGAGTGAAGGTTAAAATTCAGCATATTAAAATAAAATGTTAAGACAGTCAAATCGTACATCTTAAATATTATCCATACCCAAAGGAATCATCTAAATTCAAATTTTAGAATGACATTATAATAATGACTGTTCTGTGCTATTTGGTTAATGGGTAAAATGAATGACATTATAACAATGATTGTTTCTTGCTTTTTTATAACATGAATAAATATAATAAGATATTGAGTAGATTGACAAAAAAATAATATTAATAAGATATTGAATATTTGGTGAAAATGGGTAAAAATGTATAATGACATTATAATTGTGATTGTTCCTTACTATTTGGTTAGATCGATTTGTTTAATTATGGTATTCTATTCAGTCTTGTTAAACTCAAAGTTAATTAACTGGATGAAAATCAAAATTCTGCATATTAAAATCAAATTCAGAATATAAATATTTACATAAATATCAAGATTATAATAAATCAGATATATTATGTTGAAAACATATGTATATATATATATATATTAAATGTAAATAAAAATGTTTTGATTGAATATATTTGACATCATCCAAAATTTTATATATAAACAGTTTTATAAATTTTTAGTGAAGTGTAATTTTATAAATTTTTAGTGAAGTGTAAGTGGTTGGGAGAATGGTTTATTAGTGTTCGCACATGTAGATAGTTGGGTTATCCGCTTGCGCATATATGGACTGTTCTGCTAACTATTCTTTAATTTTTGAATTTACATACCCCCTCTACAAAGTCGTTTCTTATAAATGCATTGACCATTACAACTTTAACTATTATGTTAACGTGGATGCTTCAGACGCTGACGTGAACATTATACTTGTGTCAATAAAAAACACCATCATTTTACAAAACTAAAATGACAAGTTTTAATGTCAAAACGACATTGTTTATCGTTTACTCATTGGGCGAGTTTTAATGAGTAAATGATGTCGTTTTAACATTAAAATTTGTCATTTTAGTTTTGTATAACGAAATTGTTTTTTTATAGTTTACGTCAGCGTCAGAGTCATCCACGTTAATGGAATAGCAAAAAATATAATAGTCGATGCATTTATAAGAGACGACTTCATAGTGGAGGTATGAAAATTCAAAGATTAAAGAATGCAGATAATTAACAGCATGATCCAAATGTGTCTGAGTGGATAACCCAACTAACTGCATGTGCGGCCACTAATCATATATTTTTCTGAACTAGTTATTAAATAAAACAAAATATGTGGACGAGGTTTTTCTTCTCTTTTTTTGCCACAAGTGTGACTGCTAATCCCTATAATCAGTTTTAGCAAATTGACCGATTTATCTACCATTAAACAAGACAAACTAAACTTAAACTCAACAGTTACCTTATTACACGGAAGTTGATCAACAATAACTTTGATAATACCAAAACAACTTTTAATTAAATATGAAATTGCAATCATCAAGATATAAGATTCAGATGACAACATTAAGATGGTTGATGATGATGATGATGATGATGCAAATAGGCAAATCGATGAGATTGGATATAGAATCAGGCGTTACAAAATGCATTTCTGATGACATAAAAATAAATTATATGACTGTTGGAAATTACTCAATCGTGAATCCTAGTGAAGGTCACCTTCTTCCTGCTTCCCACAAACTCTTTGTCACTGTAAGTTTTGATTACATATTTATATATATATATATATATATATATATACGAATTGAAGATAATTATTTAATAGAGAGCCACATTAATTATATAATTAGGTGACATCGCCTAAAGGAAACAGTGTTCATCACGCTGAAAATGTGGAGTTTGGAAAATTTGTGTTCACGGCAGATGAAACAGGTGATTACATGACGTGTTTTGTGGCTCCTGGATTTAGACCTCCTGCCAAATTCGCTATTAATTTTGAATGGAAAAGTGGCGTCGAGGCTAAAGATTGGGCCAATATCGCCCGTAGAGGCCAAATCAACGTATGTTAACAAAATGCATTAGTATTAGTAACATACTATAAGTCTTTTTCAAATTTAACTGTTGTATATATATGTTTTCATTTACATATTAAAACTATATTCTTTATACGGATAATTTGATTTTGATAATATGTGATACGTTTATGCATGCTCAGATGTTAGAGGTAGAAGTAAGGAAATTAATAGACGTTTCAGATGCTATACACGAAGAAATGTTCCAACTTCGAGAGAGGTACCTTTTTATCAACTTTTTATTTTAAATGTCTCTAGCTATCTCTAATTACTTCTTGCTCAATATTTATTGTCGATTGAATCAACTGTATATTAACTGTAGTAAAGTCTGCAATATATCTTTACTATTAATAATAATTGAGTTTTACTATAAAATGTCATTATTATGAATAAAGAAGGTGCTTGAGTGAGTTTTAATTTAATTGGCTTAGACTTAAAACATATGATATCAAAAAGCAAAAAAAGATTACATGGAAAAACAAAAAATGTCATGACAATTTTAGTTGAGAAACATTTATAAACCTTTTAATTTTGAATATTTCATAAATTAAGACTATATACCCGATTTTCTTATATATAAGGTTAGCTTAAGAATTACGATGACAAGAGAAGTCATGTTTGTATGCATATGCTATATAGTACACGTTAAATTTATATGTATGTACAAAATTTAGAAGAATAATGAACTTTATTTCTAAATTTTTAAAAATTGATTCATGAAATATTTGAAATTTTGTGTGTAAGAATTTTATTAATAAATGGTTAAAATTAATTAAATATATGTGTGGGTAATATCATTTTGATTAAAATAAACAACACTCAAAAATATTATGTTCTTTTTCAGATTGTGTCTACATTTTTATGTAAAATTTCATAAATATAAATATACATATCGTATCATAATTAAAAATATTAGCATAGATAAAAAAATTAAAAACATAGACAAATTTTTATCAAATATCTAAGTTCCTTTGTAATCTAACTATTTATAGAATTAAATATTTAGATAGTTTTAGTGATTTCCAATTAAAATTAGCAACATTATATATACCTTACCATAATAATACCACTTATATACACTATGATCTATTGCAATAAAACGTGACTATGTATACAACTATAAGTGTTTGTGCATAAATTTTATTGCATCCATAGTTGTATATACAAATCTTCATAATTTTCTTAAGTTTTATTTTAGGAAATTTTTTCTATTTTGTGTGTTTATTTTTTTATAAGAAATTTTATTTGGTTAAATTTTTTGGAAACACATGTGAGAGTTTAATTTTCTTACTTCTGAAAATATTTTGATTAATTTTGTTTCAATTATGATAAATGATATACCCACCAAGTCATTACATAATTAATGTAAAACATGTGTAAAAGATTAATAGACTAATTATCATGTTATTTAATTAGATTGAATCAGTTGAGAATCATTGTCATACTAATTATCATGTTATTTGGTAAAAAATTAAAACAAAAACTAATGTAATATATAATGACAGGGAACGAGAAATGCAAGAGTTAACACGATCAACAAATTCAAAAATGGCAGCTCTAAGTGTATTGTCACTGGTGGTTACGTTGTCAGTCGCCGGATTGCAACTATGGCATCTCAAGACTTTCTTGGAGAGAAAGAAGCTCCTCTAATCAATTGTGTATTTTACAATTCAACATATTTGGTATTTTTTATATCTTACAAACCAAAATTTTTGTATCTGAAATTTTTAGAACGTAATTTCTTCTTTTTTAATTATTATTTAAAGGTGCTAGTTCAAGTCATATCGTAAATTTTGCTTTGTTGGTAGTCTCATCTCATAATGGATTATATATAGTTTCTTGAACGTTAAGTTTTTCCACGCCGATATTAAAAAATTGGTGTACATATATTCAAACTTAAAAGAGGTTATGATAGATTTTAGGGAAAATTATGGAAAATGCCATAAAATTATGAAAGTTTGTGGCAAATACAACATTGGTATAAAATCAGAAATAGTTTCATATGTCACTTCATACCATTATATTTTCACTATCTTTATCATTTTTTCTAGAATTAATTTTTTTTTTTTAAATTCAAATTTTTCCATGAGAGAGAGAACAAACATCTAGACATCGGTTAATGTGTAACATATATGGTAAACGAAGCCAAAATTAATGCATGAGGTAGATATCCAAATGCTGTCCACGAGGCATTGCCCATAATTTTATTGTTTACGAGAAAGAAATGTCTATGGGGTCTCGACCACAACAACAAATTGAGTCAGTCGATGAGAAATCAGTAGGTGGGAGAAGAATAAGTAGAGCTAGTCCAGATCTGGTCAGGCAGTATATGCGGAAGTCGGTTAGGAAAGAAAATTTGAAAGTTGTCCACAAAAGAGGAGAGAAATCGGGTGGACAAGATAACGATTCGGTGACAGATAACGTCTACTAATCAGATGTCCATATAGAGAGACGAAGTTCAGATGCTGTCCAAGAAGAACCTGGTGCATGGAAAGAGATGAGATGTAGCAAGCCATATCTGATGGACGAGAAAATGAAAAAGTGATCACGGAAGAGATCCAACACTCTCCACGAGGTGGACAAGAAATATGGTGGACAAGACAAAATACCGTTAACCGCTAATCTCAACAAATCTGACATCCACTTATCGGATGTCCATACAAAGAGACAAAATTGATGTCCACGAAGAATTTGTTGCCGAGAAAGAGGCTAGAAGAACTGGGTCAAATCTGATGGACCAGAATAAACGAAATTTGTTCCCGAGAAGAGAGGCCAATGATATCCACGAGGTGGTGAACATATCCGGTGGACAACAGAAAGTATCGTCGTCCACCGTCGACAACATACAATCTAATATCCAACTTGTCCACACATAACAACATTCTCGTCCACCGATTTAATGCTACAACAACAAAAACAATAAAAATTAAAAACTTCTCACCATAAATGTATCTTAAGCTCATGTGGTGAATGCCATAAAATTACTGCTCATATGAGCCTAATCGATTTATTTACAAAAAAAAAATTAATTATCAAATTATGTCATTATATCAAAATTAATTTAGCATTAATTGAGCATTAATTGCTCATTTTTCACCTTTTCCCACGCCAACATCTAGCTTTTTTCATGGGTGTTATCGTCATTTGTGTTGTGCCAAAAAGATAGCTCTTTTTCGTCAACCAAAATATTATTAAAATGTCAAATCTCCGTTAATCGTTACCCATCTAGGAAGATTGTGTCCTACAAAAGATCAATCAACAAGAGAAACTCTTACTAACTGGGCAAGACAATCCGTCTTTTATATTAGATATACGAAGAATAAAAAAATAGAAAACGAAGCCAAAAAGATAACTATTTATGGTATTAATCACAAACTAGTCGATTATGATATTATCCATAATATTTCTATATTTTATGGCACTTATGGTAATAAGCTTAGATTTTAAGCACCAATTTTGTTACAATTTTTCAAGACTTTTACATTTCCATATCTCTATATTTATTTCTTTCCATTAATTTCCTAATCATATTTTCATTTACATCTGGTTCTTTTTTTATGGTGGTATTCATATCTATAGGGTTTTTGATGATTACCAATTATAACTTAAGGGATATCCTATAATATATTTCCTTAGATTTTATTTGATCTAAAGAAATATATCACTTTTTTAATCTATCTTCAAAAACTAGATGACGTACCATGTACAAACTATTTTATTAACGAATAAAAAATGTTATTACTTGAAAGTTAAAATAATATATAGTAAAACTAAATTAAATTAGAAATATTAGAAATTAAGTAAAATAATAGTTATTATATACTTGAATTACATTATCTTTTATCATGTTAAATTTTTTAAAGCTAAATTTACTACTAAATTAATATATTAATTCACTTCAATTATTAGAAAACTAAAAAATTAAAAGATTTATAATATTTCAATTTCTTATAAATTAAATATTACATATAATTTTTCACTAGT
Source organism: Iberis pinnata (assembly GCA_900406425.1). Taxonomy (NCBI): domain Eukaryota; kingdom Viridiplantae; phylum Streptophyta; class Magnoliopsida; order Brassicales; family Brassicaceae; genus Iberis; species Iberis pinnata. Next base: position 3,861 of record OVBE01004831.1, on the reverse strand, counting down.
TAAAAATAGTTTAGTATTTGTTATATTTGCTTTATTTATTCAATTCTACTAAAGAGTCTAGCTAATTGAAGAAAATAAAATTTTGAACAGGATGCATGTAAATCAAGTTTCATACCTTCATAAATTTGTTTCGATGACTATTCATTATTCTCTATTAGATGTGAGGTTTTTACACACTACTAAGATTTATCTCGTGCTACACGCAGTATGTTTCTAATTTGATGGTTTTTTATAAAATTTTTGTAATATGTTTGTTTTATTTTTATGAAGTTTTAATTCTTGGTCATGAGAAGGTATAGTTATTTTTCCGTAGAATAACAATTCTCATGTTTTTCTATTTTTTATGGATTTGAATGGTAAATAAAAATCTTATATTAACAAATTATCATGGGAGTTCGTATGATATTAATAATATCAAAATAGGTAATTTTATGCATATTTATCTGTTAATGTTTTATAAACATTTTAGTATTTGTACGTTTGATCGAAAATAAATTAATTTTATATTGATATTTTTTCTTGCAATATTTGATTTCAATATGTGAAATGCTAAAATATATGTTTTGAAAATCGATCATATATCTTTTAAATGTTTTAAAATTTAAAAATTATTCATAGTTATTTAAACAAATGACGTTATTGTTTTCATGATATATCTTTTCTACTTTTGTCATGGAATTATGTATACTAAATATATGATGCTATATATGATAAATCCTAAATATTATGTTCTAGATGTTTTAAAATTTGTTAATGTCTTCTTATTTTTTATAAGATTATGAGTTTGTTCTTCCTTAAAGAATAGTATTAGCGCACTCGTTTGCAAATAAGATAAGTTAGAAACTCTATTAAAAAGTTAACAAAAAAAATATTCGAAATTAAAACTTCTAGGAAATTTGGTTTATCCATTTCGTGAAAAGTATTGGATGAAATATTCATTTTATTCATACTCAATATAACATTAGAAGGTGAAATTAAATTGTTTCATAATTCATTCCCTTCTTGTTTTCCATGAAAGGGAAAACAATTTTCTTATTTTATGATTGTTGTCATCATGACTTATTTTTATTTGCAATCCTCGTCCACAAATACGTCCAAGAAAATGTCAAGTTATTAAACTCAAAAAAAAAAAAAATATTCCTAAAACGTGTCTGGCACTTCAATCCTCATCCCATTATTCACCACATTTTGATCACCTTATCTACAATGTCAACAACATTAACGTCGACTTAACAATTTTGAATTAAAATGTCCATGAGACTAAGGGATTGTAATACCGAGCAGATTTTATATATTTACATATAATTACATTGATTGACTTGCAAAATTACATCTAAAAAACCCAAGTTCCTATAAGTAAGGAACAATTTTTAAGAATACTTACATATTTCCAATAAACTATTCTGTAAATAAATGATATGAGGAGTTGATAAACATGTAAATAATATACTTGTAGATGTGCTTCTCCAAAAACGTGAAGAGCATGTATTGTTTTTCCATATGCTTCAGACACATATATTTTTCTTAGTATGTATATGATCAAATACACATCACATACAAACTATAAAGAAAAGATCTAATACTTTTTGAATCCATCATAATCTAGTAGAAAGCAACTAATCTCTTCACTTTTCAAGAGATTAAGAAATCACATACTATTAGATTACAAAGGATAAGCCCTAAAGAAACCAATCTTGCTAAGGATCAATAGATGTCCAAAATTACCTTAAAAGAAGAAATATTACTCATGTTGTAGTGCACATGGAGAAAGGTCTTGAATAAGATTTTGGTTTAGCTTATGTTTAAGATGATTAAGTATTTACGTCTATAGTGGCAGGTTTGATTGTTGGCTCTGTGATTACTTCTGGAGAGGTGGTTTTTTCTTATCAAGGGTGCTAGTTGTAGCAGCTTCTCCTGCTGGTGCACGAAGAGTTTTTTTTTGGTTGGTTATGGAGGAAGAAGAGCCTCTCATGTTTCCTATTATAGAAATGGTTTCATTACTAATATAGAGAAGTTGAAGATAGATATTTAGCTAAATGAGTACTAACCTTTAACTCATCAATAATTTTTGTAGGAGTATTCTTTGTGTTCAAGAACGCATCAACTTGTTTTAGAATTTGCTTTAAAGAAGAATCATTAAACAAATCAAATCTTGGAGAATAAAGAGATGAGAAGAAGAAGAACTTGCCTCAACAAATAGTAGTTTTTTTCCTGAAAGTTGAAGAGTTGGTTTATAGTTTCAATATGTAAAGATAATGTTTAGAGTCTGTTACAACCATTGTTTAGAGACAATGATAACAAAAAGCTGACTTCTGTAAAAACCAAAACACTTACTCTTGTAGCAGCAAGTACTCCAAGAGCAAGAGATAAACCATCAGAACTTTCCTCTATATTCATATTTCTCCCATTTTAGATCATTTTCTTAAGTTTATGTAAATGAACTTAAAATTTTATACTCACGCCAAATACAGTAATGATACCATCTGTTAAACTTTTCAAATCAAGATTAAGAGTTTTCTTTGGCTCTATCCAAGGCAAACCACTATCCCGAAAATCAGGAAAAGAACAAATCGAATCGAAATGACTTACAAAAAGAAATAGTGTGGGAAGAGAGGGAGATGAATACATATCCATAATTCTTATTAAAGACTTTAGGGGCTATGTACTTGCCGTTCCTTTGGCGTCTAGCAATGACATGATGCTCTCTTTATTTTTACAGCGCTTAGCTAGACCGAAATCTCAAATCTTGGGAAAAGATCTTTGTATAAAAATAGCTAAAGATAAGCTAAAATTTCATATATTTATTTGCTTTAACAGATTAACCTTTACTATTGAAGCAAAGTTGTCATCCAAAATGATGATGTATGAATATACCCATCGAAAGACCTATGTATGCCTATAGTACAAAGTAATAACAGGAAATTCAGATTTGGAATGAGATGCAAATCATATATTAACATGTAGAAGGGTTTTTAATATTATGAGAAGGATAAAAGATTACTAACATCATTAAATTCATCCATTTCAGTTTATGAATCTTCACCATCATCGTCGATTGGTCCACCACTAAGTCGAAATTGTTAGTTTTTTCAGGCTCTGAACCTTTCTCCTGAGTTACTTGTTATGTTTCTTGTTGGTTGACTTGTACTAAATTGTCGAAAGCTTCAACGTTTGTGGACTCTTCAAGAACACTGTTTGCACATTCCAAGACAGGAATATCACCCAAAACCAATATCTTTTGATAAGATTCATGATCGCCCATTGATAACTTTTAATAAGATTCATGGTCGCCCATTGATAAAGGACATAATTTTCTATTTGTTTTCTGCTATTTTAGACTACTCCTCATGTCGTGTCTCCCATTCTATGTGATGTCACCTCACTGTCAAAATCTAGAATGAGACAGCTGATAGGCTTAGAATTTAATCCTAGTCTATTACTGCAGAGAACAGTTCAATGTAGCAAAGATAGGGTATCGAACCACAGAGACCAGAGTGCACAATCAGTTTAAAAGTCGAAAATGGCTAAAGCAAAAATAAAATATTGGTTGTCGAATCAAAACAATAATTAAAAAGCGGTTTTAAACTTATAATATAAAAATGTCAGGCATTAGGGAAATCCGTAGGTATTCAGGTTTAAAGT
>OVBE01004830.1:198-22988 GCA_900406425.1 Iberis pinnata | reverse complement strand
TATATATATATATATATATATATATATATATTAGATGAATTATCAATATTATTCAATTTTCAGTTTTTGAAGTATAAATTAAAATACATATCAGTTGAAGATTTACCATCTAAAAAGGATTCTACTGATTTCAACTTAGACGAAGGGCATAGTCCTTAGCAAGAAAAATCAGTGGTGTAATCTATGTCGGATACATCATCTATTAGGGACCAAAATATGAACAAACAATTAGATTAATTTGTTCTCCAAGTGAAAGCTTTGAAAAAAAACCGATTGAGAAAGAAAAACGGAGTAGAAAATCATTTAAGCATCTATATACTTCTACCAACACCATCAATAAGATCATGAAGGAAGATCGGCCAGATACGGCATATGATCTTTTTGAGTTGGCGGATGAGACTCCTATATCTGCTTTAGACGAGTGGAAAACTTGTAATCTGTAAGTGTAATTATATAGTTTTCTTATTATTTTTTTCTTAACATATTTTGTTTCAAATAAATAGCATATTATTTTAGGACGATTTCTTGCAGTCACATGGAGTGAAGCAAAAAGAAAGGAGTTCGTTTAAAATCTAAGGACACCACAATTTAATATTAGTAATAGCGTAAGTTATATTTAGTCAATTTTTTGTTTTAACAATTGTTAGTATTTATTGCATCTTATATTAAAGTTTGTTTTACACATGTATATACAACACATTGATGTGGGAATGACATTTTTATGAGAAGATCATTGATGAAACAATGTTTATATAGAGGTAGGACAATGACATTTATGGAAAGAGGGTTTACAATGGCTATTGCTCATAGCTATAAAGCGTTTCAGAAAGACCATAAGAATAATGCATGGAGTTCTAATGCTTCATGTTACTATAGTGATATTTTGTTTGGGTGTACAAATATACAATTTGGGAAAGATGTTGATAATATATATTATGATACACGTAAAAGGTAAATATATTGTGCTACATTAGCTATATCAGTTCCGATAAAACGATCCATGTGTATTATAGTATCATTGGGTATGCAAATGAAGAAGAAATCCAAAAATATGTGAAGCCATATGCGCGGATGATACCATACATGTTTAAATCATTTGCATCAGAGAAGCAAAGTAAGAGTATTGCTCAATACAAAGTGAAAAGACGAATTAGATCCCAAAAATGTGCAAGCTAGTGATTGTGGAATATATGCGCTTAAGTATTAAATGTTTAGCACTCGGTTGTAAATTCAAAAGTATTTACGATGATCTTATTTCTATAATACGCCGCTTAAGTATATTTTGAGTCAAAGAACATTGGTCTATTAGTTATTTTTTTAGATTTAGTATTTTCTTTATTTTTTTATCAGTAGCAAATTAATATGATGCTTTTATGAACTTTACAACCGAGTCGACAATATTTTTTTGGCTTAAATAACTTGCTAATGTTTGTTTTGAATCAAGTGTATATGTAAGAACATTAATAAGACACTAACTATGAATTAACCAAAAAATTATTGAATTTTTAATTAACTTACGCATAAAGAAGCATGGATTATTTTAATATTAAGAACGATTGTTCTTGACCATAAAACGATCGTTCCAGTGAAACAAAGATTGTTCCATATGTGCTACATTGTTCTAGAGGTACTCTAGCTTTTTCATAATGAAGAACGATCATTCTTGACTTCAGAATGATAGTTCCATACAAATGTGGAACGTTCCACATGTGCGTAATCGTTTTCGTGATCATTCGAGCTTTTTTCCGAATACGATCATTTGCCTATATAGAGCGATCGTTCGAATTTATAAAATCGAAAGATAGTTCTTTTATTGGAATGAACGTTCTCTCTATGTTAAAATGTCGTAACAGTTGTGGAACGATCATTCTTCACATTTATCTTTGTAATTTCTTTTCCGTTAGCATAATTATCATTAACCATATACTAAATAGGATATATTGTTTGTAATATGTACACATTCGACTAATTGGAACAAAAGCTTGGTGTTCATGAAAGTAATTAAGGGTTTATGTTTAGAGACTAAGCCTACTTTAATAACATTTTAATTAATCTTCTTTAATGCACTATTTTAACTAACTTTAAAATTCGCTAAAATATATACAAGTTTTATTCTTAAATATTCATTAAAGTCAATACTATGATAATAGGATTTTTTTTTTCCAATGTTTTACTACTTCAGTTCTTTAATGTACTATCATTGTCATTGCGGCATATAGAGTTATCAATCCAAACGGGTGAGCTATTAACCACTCTAGATATGATTAGAATCTATGAATTCAAGCCAAATAGTTAAAAGGTTCAAACTAACAATTCTAAACAAACATAGTAGACATGGAAATGAAACTAAACTTAAGAACTAAACAGAGGAGCAGCAAGCTAAACAAAAGAGTAAATGAAACTTGAATTCAATTTGAGAAAGAAGTTCCTAAGGATGAGGGTAATCGATCAGTGTTCCTTCTAAACCTACCTAGATGCTTCACATAACTCAATCATGAGTTAATCCTTAGACAATATATTCATAAACAATCAGATTTAATCTCTTGAAAAATGATCTCAAGCTAAGCAATATCTAGACTTAACTCTCGTTAACGGAACACTACCTAGAAGGCATGAAGAAATAATCTAATAAATACCCTACACAACTAATCTCTTGGGATAGGAATGCAAATCTCTGAAATTAGCTAGTTCATGCATTTCATCGAACACTTTTTTGGCCTGGAAATGTCTAAGCTCATATTTCAATTGATGTGAAAGAAAACAGCATCAAGAACACTAAAACAGAAAGGATTTATGCATAAACAAGCTTAAACATCTAGGAGATCAAGAAATCACACAAATCTACGACATCCTCAAAAACATATGAACTACTCACTAATCATAGATAAAACCCAAGATCCTAGATAAGATGAGTGTTGAATCATGATTATAAAGGGAAATGAGAAGATAAACAACAATCAAACAAAGATTCAAAACTCAAATTAAACAAAGAATCAAAGGCTACAAAAAGTCTTAAGAAGATCAAAGATAAAAGATAAGATAAAAAAATTGGATCCTAATTAGGTTTAAAACCAATATATAGTCTCCTAAAAATGGTATTGGGCAAACCCAATTGAAAATAGGTAGAAACTTGAAATCATAGTTGAAATGTTGACTTTTTGGCTCGGTGTGCAAGCCAGTACATCAAACTGGTATAAGTCCCTGGAAAAGTCGATGTTCTATACTGGTTTGCACAAATCGGTGCAACAACACGCTATGGCTCCTGTTCCGAATGTTGTTAGACACACTTTCAGTTTGGGGACCATAACTCTCTCACCTTTGAAGATATGATGGCGTGCAATAGCTTTGTGGAAATTTTACTCAAAGGGATAAAACATTTATGAAAGATTATTCTCCTAAATTGCAATGGAAGTTGGTGTTAAAGATGCATCTTTGGGGTGCACAGTTTGGATCTTCGAATATAGCGGATCACAACTTTATTGACTCATATTTTACAATTCACTGGGGCGTTTAATGTGATTTTTGATTTTTTTAGAAAGCTTGAATGCATGGCTACAATATTCTTCAAGGTGCCATCATGAAATTTCCATTGTAAAATCTCCAAATTTCTTGATCTTTAAGGCTTGTTGTTTTGATCCTACTAAGTCTTTTCTTTGGATCTTTTGCATCCAATTGATCTCTCTTTTGAATTCATTCACCTTCAACATCTAAAACATGAATATGACATGCAAATGCATCCTATATATGCTTAAATGCAAGTGAATCTACTTAAAATGAATATGAAATAAGAGTTAAAATACATCAAATACACAATATATCAACTCCCCCAAACTTATGATTTGCTTGTCCTCAAGCAAGGCACAAAGGTAAGCGAGAAAGAGAGGTTTGAAAATGGGAACTCATAACCAAAACTTGAATGTAAAGCTTCAAGTGTATCATCTTAAAGACTAGTAAAATGATGCATGGATCACAATTATTCAGTGTACTTCGATATACTTATCACAAGAACCAACTTAAGCAATCAAATTGAAGTATCCTCAAACCATCAAATTCATCAATCCCTTACATTTATTAATCATTCAAGTTGGTCTCGCTTATGGAAGAGAAATCTAAACCTTTTGGTTTGGTTTTCAAGCTTTTTAGATGAATGAAGTAGTTTCTCACGTTTTGAAGTGGTTTCTCTCATCTAGTAATGCAAAACATTAGGCAAAATCAAGTTAGAGTCAAACAATTAATGCATACAAGGTTTTCACCTCATCTACTGCTCTATCCAAATCCCTTTATGTTCCTATTCTATCCCATGATCCACATTTTTCTAAACTTAGAACACAAACTACCAAGTTGATATTTTTCTTCCCAAACTCTTTTTATTCTTTAAACATTTGCCTTTTATTTTCTTCTTTGTAACTACTGGGAGCACTTTTTGCTCTTTCTTCCATTTAAACATCTAGTCTTCCTTTTGTCACTTAGATATAAACTTTCAATTTCTTTTTCTTTTCAAACTTTTTCACTTTTTAGGGAGGATTAGACTAATCATTTATTAATTTTTCTTCTTAACTTTTTAGCTTTTTAGGAACTCCTAGAGTTTTCTTTTTACTTAGGCTCATTTCCAATACCCTTTTGACACAACTACACATTTCCAGTGATTCCCAAACAAAATCACTAATCTAAGTGTTCTGCCTCCTAAGCATGTTAACCTTAAAATGAGACTAACTCTAAGAGGTAATTCCATTTTCGTTCGACTTCTATTACACAGGTTTTTGCCCATGTATGCATGTTCTTAAATGACCTCACAATATATAGTAGTGGGGGTTTAAAAGTAAGGTTTCAGGTAAACAAGGTGTGGTAACCATCCTAAAGATGAGAATGACCATTTGGATTAACAAGAGTGATAGAATTAGGCAAAGATAATCCAAAGGTTAAGTATTTTACCATGGCTAAGCATTTCAAATCCATAAGCAAGAAATTAGATTCATTTAAGTCCAAATATTCATGGGATTAGTTTCCATTCAAGCAAGATTCAACAAACACTATGTGAGAATCGAAATTCACACTATTAATTTTTGTTAGCTAAGGAAATTCGAGTAAACTCAACTTTCCTAGAGGCCCCAGATTTCTATGAACTAAACGAGTACGAGATCAAAATGCAAGAAATAATATAAAAAAATACGAGATTGAGAATACGAAAGAGAGCAAAAAGAAGTCTTATTTCGAATCATATGAGCGTTTCACAACAGGTGGTAAGCCTCGGCTCTGTGAGCTGTTGGAAAGTTCGGTAGTACGAACAACCTAAGACTAATAAACCTAATTGAGTCGCAGATCGCTAACAAAATTGGAAAATAAGCCTAATGCTCTAAGTATTTCGATGTGGAGAATGGAATGTTTATGTGCCCTTCCTCCTTATCTCTCTTATATAGACTCCAGAGCTGATCCGTTTTCCTTTACCGTCTCTAATTCTTTCGTGGATATTTTCCTTTTCCAGTTTATTCTTCTGTGGAAATATTCATTTTCTGGATTTCTTCCATTTCTTTATGGTTGCGGAGTAAGTTATGACCATCATCGTACTTGGGCCGAATTCTCGTATGGAATCATAAATGGGTTGTTATCTCGTTTTAGGCCTCGTTGGGTCATTTTGCCACTTAAACATTTTTTATGATTCCTATCAGAAAACCAATTTTTCGTACGATGATACGATACAGGCTTTACGAAATATCAATCGTATATGTGAGATAACGTTGGCGACTAAGTTAGTTGTTGTTTCGTATGATTAATAAACATAGACACTTCCTTATGACTGTTCCGAAGAATGACCACTTTAATCGTATAAGCGAGATAATTTTTGGTGTTTAGTTTGACCATTATTGTTTTATACGATTAAATCTTATACGAAAGGATTTTACAGTGGTTAAGATAATTGTTACCGTTGATACGATTATCTCGACACTTATACGAAAAAATAAGTTTTACGATTTTATCATAGAATTCTAACGGAATCGTGAAAAAACGATACGAAATGAGAGACGATTTTTCCGAAGCGATACGAATCGTATGTCGTTCAGCTCGCCAATTGGTGAGCTGGATGTGCTATGTTCAGCTCGCCTGAATGCGTATGATTCAGCTTGCCAGTTGACGAGCCGAACGTGTATCGAAAACGTACGCCAACGTGTATTGTAAACATGTTTTTTGTAAACGATAGGGTTTGAAACCTAAGTGTTTGTCCGGAGATTACGATTTCTTCTTGTCGAGTCTTTTCGTACTTCTCGGACGTTGATTTTGAGTATTCCGTTTTTGACCCCAACACACTATGAAGCATACAGCGGTCAATTCCGAGCATAGATTTTCCAAATTCTAAAAATGGGTCAACCATCATTCCACTGTTAGCTAGGGTGCTATAATTCAAGAAAAATACCAAAATTCACAAGGAAATTCAATCATTTCTCCCTATGCAAAATGCAACCTATAATGAAACTAAATGCAATATTTTTTAAGATTTTTGAAAAAAATTGTATTTTTATGAATTTTTGTAAACCTTAACAATTCACAATGCAAATGCATGATAAGACCAAAAATCGAAACTAAGTTAGATATGGTCCCTCCCCCAGACTTAATTCACACGGTCCCTTGTGTGAAAAATAATTCACAAAATGAACCGAAAATAAAAGAAACAAAAGCTAAAATACAAGTATGTACAAGGGTGTTCAAGGGTACCTCAATCATCGCAATTATGAGAACTAGACAACTTTTCGTGTATTGAGAGGTGTTAGGGTCAAAAACAGCACACTCGGAATCAACAATTGAGAAGTATATAAACGTTTGAACGTCCCAATCAACGGGACATCTTAACCAAAATCACAATGTTTCACAACATACATTTCGGAAGAAACATACAACAGTCGTTGAACAACTACGCAACCACTTCTGCACTCTTTTGTCCTTAGTCGAGAAGGTTTTTTCCCATCGAATTTTCCTATCCCTAAGGTTTTAACGAAGGAAAATAGTTTGCTTAAGGCCAAAATTCGAGGAAAACTAAGACCTTAACGGACAAGTATTGGAACAACGACGGATAAGTCAAGACTTCTCGATAAATTTTTTGGGCTCAGGTTGAGAACACTTATGATGAACGCATACTCAGCTCGCCAATTGGTCAGCTGAATCTCGCAAAATCACCTCGCCAATTGGCGAGCTAAACAACGTAAAACTAGCTCGCCAATTGGCCAACTGAACAACGCAAAACCAGCTAGCCAATTGGCAAGCTGAACAACGCAAAACCAGCTCGCCGATTGGCGAGCTGAACAACACAAAACCAGCTCACCAAGTGGCAAGCTGAACAACGCAAAACCAGCTCGCCAATGATTGAGCTGGACAAAGCAAAATCAGCTAGCCAGTGGCGAGTTGGCATCGTCTCAAACATCTCGTCTCTTGTTTCGTATCATTATGAGTTTTCGTTGGATTTTTACGATGAAACTGTAAAACTCGTCCTTATCGTATAAATCCAGAGTTAATGATATAGACATATTCAGTTATCATAAACACCAAAGTCACCATAGCTATATGATTATTTCTTATGATCCGCAAAGTATCAATCGTACCATCGTACTAAGATTCGGTTCTTCGACGAAAACCGTAAAAATCGCTCAAACCGTAAAAATGGCCCAACAAGGCCTAAAACACGGAAACAGCCCACTTACAACTTTAGTCAAAAATCGAGCCCGAGCATGATGGCGGTCGTAGCTTGTCCTGCAATTCGTGAAGAAAAGGAAGAAATCTAGAAAAGGGAGATTTCCGCAGAAGAACAGAAGGCATAGAATGAATGCGGACTAATCTTAAGGCCTATATAAGAGAGACGAAGGAAAAAGGCAAGGGGACATTCAATTCTCCGCACAAGATAACTTAGGGCTTTAGAATATTTTTTCGCATTTGTTAGCGAGTTTCACCTTGATTAGGTTTACTAGTCTTAGGTGTTCGTACTACGGAATTCGCCAACAACTCACGTAGCCGAGGCTTATAACCTGTTGTAACGCGCTCATACGTAGATTAGGAATAAGACTACTTTTGTCCTCCTTTTGTTCTTAAGTTCATACTCGTACATTATTATTTTCATGTTCTGATCTTTTCGCGTTTTGACACACATAAATTTGGGATCTCTGGAAAGTTAGAGTACTCTCTGATTTTCCCTAACTAACAGAAATCGACAGTGTGAATCTCGGTTTCACAGTTTGGTGCTAGAAGGAGGGGGGAAAGAGATTTCTTTCACGTCAAACTGCAGATTGCTCGCTGAGAAGGTATGTATTATTCGACAAATAATTTTATCATCTCTTTCAAGGGTAAGGCGACCGCCGCCCGAGCCAACCCTTGTGACGATCTCCTTGTTATCAAATACACGATACACGACATTGATGTCACAAGGGTGTTGATCGACACCAGATGCTCGATAGATATCATCTTCTAAAATACTCTCGAAAGAATGAAAATCAGACTGTCTAAGATATCGGTAAATCCTATCTTGCTGGTAGGATTCTCCGGTAATACCACATTAAATCTCGGCTCGATTAACCTCACGGTTAAAGCCAGAAACATCGCGAAAAATGTAGAGTTTATGGTCGTGAATTTCCATACTTCCTAAAATGTCATCATGGGGTCCTGTGGTTGAACTCCATGCAGGCAGTAGCATCCATGTACCACTACTGTCTCAAATTCCCGACTCATTTCATGATCGAATCGATCTAAGGAAATCAGAGAGTATCCCAAGTATGCATTGCCGCTTAACAAAAATGGAAAAGCGCAATAGCAGAAACAACAGTCGAGGAAAAAAGGCAAATAAGCTCCGTCAAAAACGCCATAGAGCAAGATCAGACAGAGATTTTCTGGCAATTACAGAAGGCTAAGACTCTAGAGGCAAAGCGCGAACCAACCTGCGAACCCGTCGTCTCAATATGCTTAGATAAAATATTTCCCGAGCGCTGCATTGAGATTGGCACTAACCTCTGCGATCCCATAAAGACGTAACTCATAACTTGCCTGAAAAGAACCTCTATATGTTCGCATGGCCTGCGGAAGACATGCCAGGAGTTAACATCAACCTAACCTGTCATGTACTTAACGTTGACCCAACCTTTAAACCAGTCAAGCGGAAAAATCAGAAATTGGGTCTCGAACTCGTCATTGCGGTCAACGATGAGGTTAAAAAACTCCTCAAAGTTGGGTCAATAATAGAAATCAGGTATCCTGACTGGCTCGCCAATCCAGTGGTATTTAAGAAGAAAAACGGAAAGTGGCGGGTCTGCATCGACTTTACCGACCTCAATAAAGCATGTCCAAAGGATAGTTTCCCGCTACCACATATTGATTATTTGGTAAAAGCCACAATAGGGAACAAACTACTATCATTCATGGACGCCTTCTCAGGTTACAATCAAATCATGATGAATCCCGACGATCACGAAAAAACCGCTTTCATCACTAACCGCAGTACTTACTGCTATAAAGTAATGCCTTTCGGCCTGAAAAACGCAGGTGCGACCTATCAACGACTTGTCAATCAAATTTTCTTCGAAGAGCTCAAAAATACTATGGAAGTATACATCAACGACATGCTCGTAAAATCCTTGGAAAAACATAACCATGTTGTTGATCTGCAAAGATGCTTCGAGAAATTAATCACAACATGAAACTCAACCTAACGAAATGCTTATTCACCGTGGCGTTAGGGGAGTTCCTCGGATATCTTATCACATACCAAAGAATCGAAGCCAATCCGAAGAAAATCACCATGATGATCGAAATGGCTTCCCCGAAAAACAAGCGGGAGGTGCAGAGATTAACCGGTAGAATTGTCGTGCTCAACTCAACTATTTCATCTCATGATCAACGGACAAATGCCTCCCTTTCTACGGAATTCTGAAAGGGAACAAGAAGTTCGTATGGTCAGACCAATATGAGAAAGCCTTCCAAAAATTAAAGCACAACATGACCACACCTCCAGTCCTCGCGAAACAAGTCATCGGGGAGCCCATATTCTTGAACATTGCAGTGTCGGCGACAGCTGTAAGTGGTGTGCTTATCAGGGAAGAACTCGGCAAGAAAAAACTGGTATTTTACATAAGTAAAACCCTGCTGGATGCCGAGAAATGTTACCCGCTTATGGAAAAGTTGGTACTCGCCGTAGGGATGTCAGCACGGAAACTGAGGCCATATTTCCATTCATATACGATAGTCGTCCTCACATCATTCCCGTTGCGAACGATTTTGCATAGTTCTAGTCAATCAGGTAGATTGGCAAAATGGGCAATCAAATTGAGCGAATACGATGTCGAATATCGGACAAATACATGCGCGAAATCGCAGGTCCTTGCTAATTTCCTAGTGGAACTCCCAACGGAAACTATGACAAACAAGGAACCAGAATTAATCTGGACCCTCCACATGGATGGATCTTCTTCCAAACAGAGTTCAGGGGTCGGAATCTGACTCACATCACCAATCGGAGAAATAGTAGAACAATCATTTCAACTCATGTTCCACACATCAAATAAAGAAGCCGAGTACAAAGCGGTAATTGCCGGATTGCGATTAGCCCATGGACTCAAAATATTGAATATCCACGCTTATTGCATCTCACAACTTGTAGCGAGCCAATTTAGTGGAGAGGATGAAGCCAGAGACGAAAGAATGGAATCATACCTAAACCTTTTGCAGAGTCTCTCCCAAGGTTTTAGCCAGTTCACCCTCACACGAATACCTTGCTCCGAGAACGTGCAGGCTGATGCCTTGGCAGCTCTAGCTTCAAGCTCTGATCTAGGTCTCAGACAAATCATCCCCATAGAATTTATCGAACACCCGAGCGTCGGACCCCCGATCATCATAAACCTAATCCAATCGCCACACAAAGACAACGATGAAACAGATCAGCCTGAAGAGAATCTTGAACAATCTGGATACGGGTACGATAAACCGTGGATGCAAGAAATTTGAGCGTACATAGCCGAAGGTACCCTCCCTACAGAGAAATGGGCCGCTCGAAAAGTCAAAATTCAAACCGCTCGATATGCTCTAATAGACGGAGAAATTTACAAACAAATTTTTTTCGGACACCTTATAACCTGCATAGAAGGAAACAAATCGCAAAAAGTCATGGAGGAAGTCCACTCTGGTTTGTGTGGAAATCACTCTGGCAAGAGATCCCTCATAATCAAAATATAACATCATTGCTATTACTGGCCGACCATGGTCAAGAACTACGAAAAGTACGCCCACAAGTGCAAAAAATGCCAAAGCCACGCACCGACAATTCAACAACCCGCAGAACTCCTCTCTTCCATTTCAGCTCCATACCCATTCATGCGATGGGCTATGGATATTATTGGACCCATGCACAAATCTAAACAGAAACGCTTCGTGTTAGTCTTAACGGATTTCTTTTCAAAATGGGTCGAAGCTGATTCATATGCTAGCATCAAAGACGCTCAAGTCGAAACCTTCGTATAGAAAAATATTATATATAGACACGATATCCCTTAAGAAATCATGACAGACAACGGATTTCATTATATTTCAACAAGGTTCAAGGCGTTCTACGAAAAGTGGAGGATACGGCTGACCAAGTCAACTCTAAGATACCCCCAGGGCAACGGCCAAGCGGAAACCATCAATAAAACCATCTTAGATGGGCTAAAGAAATGCTTGGACCCTAAGAAAGGCCGATGGGCCAAAGAGCTCGAAAGAGTCCTTTGGCCATACAAAATGACACTGAGAAGAGAGATAGGAGAAATCCATTTCACTCTCGTATACGGCTCCAAATGCATAATCCCCGCAGAAGTGGAATTTCTAGGAAAACGCAAAAAGTTACCCATAGAGTGAGAAGAGACGAACAACCTAATGATGTTAAACAATCTCGACCTCGTCAACGAATGATGGGATCACACCCTCATACGAATCCAAAATTACCAATAGGCAGCCGAAAAATACTATAACTCGAACGTACAAAGTCACAGGTTCAAAGAAGGCAACCTAAACCTACGCAAAGTCTTCCAAAACACTGTAGAATGAAATGTAGGGAAACTAGGAGCAAACTAGGAAGGTCCATACAGAATCACGAAAATAGTACGACCAGGTGCATGTGAAATCCCTATGATTCCGAACGACAAGATTCTGAGAACCTGAAACGCGATGCACCTCCAAAAATACTATCACTAGGGAAAGACACCCAGACAAACTGAACTACGAGACGGCTTGATCCCTAAAACGGGTACGTATGCAACTTTTCACAAGAAAGGTACAGTTGTCCCCCTCTCTGAAAAAATGAGGGGGGAGTGGGTACGTATACGTATACTTGTACACTCCCATATTTTAAAATATCTGCATTCACATACTCGATTTTTTGAAACTTTTTCGCAAATAAGACACAAGTCAAACAATTCTACATCTAAACAGAAACGACAATTTTAGTCGTGCACATCCGCAAACAAACTAAAACATTTTTCCACCGAAAGATTAAAATAAAACCCTTACAACCCGCTAAAACATCTTCTAACCCGCGAACATGTCATGCGGCATGTCAAAAGAAAAAATCAATCTTCAGCATCGCGATAAGTCGCAAATGCCTGAATAACCATTTTTCAACAAAATACCTTCCTCGATGACATCCTGGAAGACCAAGCAGTCATATGCACTAACGTCTTCTCAAAACG
Source organism: Iberis pinnata (assembly GCA_900406425.1). Lineage (NCBI taxonomy): Eukaryota > Viridiplantae > Streptophyta > Magnoliopsida > Brassicales > Brassicaceae > Iberis > Iberis pinnata. Next base: position 10,302 of record OVBE01004830.1, on the reverse strand, counting down.
TACATCCTTCATGAAAAACCAGTACGGTAGCATCTACCATCGTGTTTGTTGCTGATCACAACAAACTTCTGAACTCGCACAAACGCAGTCTACACAGACTTCAAAACCAAAAAGAGCGAACACTCACTCCTATATTGAACCCGCCGATTGGTCCCGACGGACGAACTAGTCATATAACCTTTCGTAAGATCGGTTCTCATACATCCAACACAAGGATAAAGCGCTATGAAAACCAAAATTTTGGTCAGCACTTTCAAACGGCTTAGAAATTTTCTTCGGAGATATGTTCGGTTCTTGATCGATGCGAATCTATCGCAGACTCCAATATCGAAACAGATTCAAGTTGAAATCGCAAACATGACACGTAAGCCGAAATAGTCGCCGCACCCATTAAGACCAAGACTAAACCTAGGTCTTGCCCCAAACCCAAAACACTAGTCGCTAATATCTCTAGATATAGTATCAAAAACCAACATGAGATCCCTAAATTTGTCTCTTTGCTTACACCCGCAAACTCGTAAAACCAGGATTTTTGGGAAAACGCACATGAATAAGCAGTTGTAGTGTCTATCAGAAAACATGATATGAACTGACTACTCACATCGATAACTCCAACTCAATATCATCAGCATAATACAAAAATACCATTTCATTAATAAAAAGCCGCAAAGCGACAAAGAAACCCAAAGGCACATACGGCCGGGTCATGAAACTAAGAAATGGCCGCGGTGGGCCAAAACAAACACAAAAACATAAACATTTCTTGAATAGGAAAACAAACTCATTTGTCATTCAGGATGAGGACCTCATCCTCGTCCGCTTAACCACCAGAACCCGCCGTCGCGCCAGCTGGCTCACTCGCCTTACAAGGGTCGATGTCCTCGCAACCATGCTATACCGGATTGTCAATAGACTGCAGGGGAACAAGATCGGCAGCGCCCAGTTCGGTCTCGACCATTAGATCCGGATGACTCGACGAACCAACTATAGTCTGCACTTAATGCTGAAGATAGCGAAACTCCTTCGCCTTAGCTTTCCTAGCTTTCTTCTCCTTCAGCAGGGAGCTCAATGTCTTTCTGAGGTCTCTCTCAAGCCGGCCGACCTGAGCCTAGAGTTGAGGCATGGGTATTGTCGATCACTCCCAGCTTCGCCTCCAACTGCAAGGATTTCTCTTCCGATCTTGCGATCCTCTCCGTAAGACGCTCCACCTCTAATCCGCAATTGCCGAGTATCCCATCAATCAAAGACATGAGCTTCGCAAAAGTGAAAAGGTAAGAAAATTACGGGCGCAACAAACGCAGAATAGTACGCATACAAAACATACTACGATGCCGCAACACCATGTTCGAACTTGAAACCCCTTGTGGTATAAGCCCGGCCTTGACCCGTTTCGTGCACTTCCTCTTTCTGGTTGCCCCGGAGGCAGGACAGAACCTCTTTTGTGCCCTAAAGGGAGCAACAAGGGGGACAAGCTCTCGTTTGACAGGACAAGGAGGAGGCATCAACATGGCCCCATGCTCGGACCCCCAAGGGCAACCGAGGTGGGCAAAGAGCCCATCGGGAAAATTGCTCCATGATCTGGATTGAATGAAGGATGGGGTAACAAATCAGGCACAACGACCAACAATATGGTCGGCGTCAAGGATCCCTTCAGAACAGGAGAGACAGGGAATTTCATCTCGGCATCACGGCGATATATCTCCTCTCGTAAAGAAAGGAAACCTACCACGTGAATAAGGATCGCCTCAAGAATAGGAGAACCAGGAGAGCCTCCTGGAAAAGTACCATTCGTGGTGGCATTGCTATGTTTTTGGAAAGAAGTCATCTTGACAAAGCTCTCAAATTAGAAGATTGAAGGAAGTGGGAATGAATCAAATGAAGAATAAGAATCACATACTTATAGAGAATTTTTTCACAGTAAAATAATCATAATTCTTTTTTACAAAATTAGCTTGCGGAAACTTCTAAATCATGGATTTTGACCAAAACACACATCACTCGCTCGCAACATCCGATCCGAACTTTGCGAGATGGGGACTAAAGTTGGGGTCAAAAACAGCACACTCAAAATCAACGACCAAGAAATACGTAAAATTTTGAGCGATCCCAATCAACGGGACATCTTAACCAAACTTACAATGTATGTGGGCATACATTTCGGAAGAGACGTACAACAGTCGGTGAACAACTAGGAAACCATTTCTGCACTCTTTTCTTCTTAGTCGAAAAGGTTTTGTCCCATCGGGTTTTTCTATCACTAAGGTTTTAACGAGACAAGATGGTTTCCTTACAACCAACTTTCGGGAAAACTAAGACCTTAACAGACACGTTTTGGAACAACGACGAATAAGTCAAGACTTTCCAATAAATTTTTCGGGCTCAGAACGAGAACTATTATGATGAACGCACACTCAGCTCGCCAATTAGCAATCTAAATCTCGCAAATTCACCTTGCCAATTGGCGAGCTAAAAACACAACTAGCTCGCCAATTTGCGAGCTGAACAATGCAAAACCAGCTCGCCAATTGATGAGTTGGACAACACAAAACCAGCTCGCCAATTGGCGAGCTCAATAATGCAAAACCAGCTCGCCAATTGGCGAGCTGAACAATGCAAAACCAGCTCGCCAATTGGCATGCTGAACAACCCAAAACCAGCTCGCCAATTGGCAAGCTAAACGACGCAAAATCAGCTCGCTAATTGGCGAGATTAACGACACAAACCAGCTTTCCAATTGGCGAGCTGAACAACGCTNTGAACAACCCAAAACCAGCTCGCCAATTGGCAAGCTAAACGACGCAAAATCAGCTCGCCAATTGGCAAGCTAAACGACGCAAAATCAGCTCGCTAATTGGCGAGATTAACGACACAAAATCAGTTCGCCAATTGCCAAGCTGAATCTCATAAGTTCAGCTCGTCAGTTGGCAAGCTGGACAACGCAAAATCAGCTTACCAATTGGTGAGTTGTGTTTCACAAATTCAGCTTGCCACTGGCGAGTTGGCATCATCTCAAACATCTCGTCTCTTGTTTTATATCATTTCGAGTTTTTGTTGGATTTCTACGATGAAAACCGTAAAACTCATCCTAATCGTATAAACCCAGAGTTAATCGTATAGACAGTTTCGGTTCTCATAAGCACCAAATTCACCATAGTTATACGACTTTTTCTTATGATCTGCAAATTTTCAATCGTACCATCGTACTTAGGTTCGATTCTCCAACGAGAACCGTAAAAATCACCTAAACCGTAAAAATGGCCCAATGAGGCCTAAAACACGAAAATGACCCACTTACGACTTTAACCAAAATTGAGCCCGAGCATGATGGCGGTCGTATCTTGTTCTGTAATCTGTGAAGAAACGGAAGAAATCCAGAAAAGGAAGATTTCTGCATAAGAAAATGAAGATTTTCGCATAAGAACGGAAGGCGGAAAAGGAATGCAGACCAATCTTAAGGCATATATAAGAGAGATGAAGGGGATAGGTAAGGGGACATTCAATTCTCCACACAAGATAACTCAGGGCTTTAGAATATTTTTATGCATTTGTTAGCGAGCTGCGACTCAATTAGGTTTACTAGTCTTAGGTATTCGTACTACAGAATTCGCCAACAGCTCACATAGCCGAGGCTTATCACCTGTTGTAATGCGCTCATACGCAGATTTGAAAATAAGACTAGTTTTGCCCTCCTTTTGTTCTTAAGTTCGTACTCGTACTTTATTATTTTCGTGTTCTAATATTTCCGCGTTTTGACTCCCAGAAATCTAGGATCTCTGGAAAGTTAGAGTACTCTCTGATTTTTGTAACTAACGGAAATCGACAGTGCGAATCTTGGTTCCCATAAGAGGTTGGAGAGATTGTCGGAGAACGATTCTAAAGATTCCACTTGAAATTTTGGTGCTCCTCAGTTTGACATGATGATTTCTACAAAAGAGATAAAACAACTAGAGATGTTCAAATCTGCTATATGAAAACACATTGAGACTAATTCTCCACTCAAATCCATTATATACAGTTCATTGTCTTTTAATTATGTCAAAATCTTCGAATCGCCAATTCAACAATTCTCTTCATGTATTAATCTTAGCTTAAAGAACTAACATCACTTTGAGAGTAAATTAAACTTTAATGCACAATTCTAGTTAGTCTCCTCCATTAAGCATCAATACATCCTCAAATATTCATAAAAACCACAATCAAACAATTACCCCAAACTTATTTTTCAATTAGCTCAAGAATCCTAATTCTCAAATTTTGGTACATTCATTGAATTGAAGTTCAATCACCCAAAGAATTAGCAATATATCTAAAACTTAATTGTTTTCTAAGGCTGAGAGACAATAATCACCTCCAAAACTTGAGAAAATTCAAAAGTTCAATTTTAAGTGAATAAATCCTTTCGAAAATCACGAGTTAGAGAGTGATACCTTGACTTGAATGATGGGAATTGAGCATGGATTACTTTAATGATCCTTAAAAATCCAAGAAATAGCAAAAAAAAGCAATAAATTGCTTGAGAATTGAGTGAGAAATCAAAGTTTTCATGAAACTTGAGAGGAAACCTTGAAAAAACCGTTAGAAAGAAAATTTAATGGGAGAGAGGGGCTTTAAAATCGGGTCAAAGGTTGGTCAAAGGTTGGTTTAATCGGTTAAAACCAAAAAAAATTTGAAAATTCTTACCTCGTACCCGGTTTGCACAAACCGGTTCATGAAACCAATACAACTCTCTGAAACCATTTTTTTGTTTATACCGGTTTGTACAAACCGGTACACTTCCCCGCTATAGCTCCCCAAAAAAAAAAATTGTTCATACCGATTTACACAAACGGGTACACTTCCCCGCTATAGATCATTTTCCTCTACAAAGTACATTAACCATGCACAAATCAACAATTAAACATCCCCAAAGGTTAATATACCCGAATTCATACAAAAAAAAACTTAAAAAATAACGAAATGACTTAAATTGAAATGATATGTACAAAGGATATCATGGTATTCACTCTCAAGTGGGCTTGTTTATAGTCTATAACCTTGAATTCTTGTTTAAACTCTATTGACCCTGAGATGGCTCTCCAAAGAGAATCAAGGTTCTTTCACCAGGCTTTCTTCCTAGATTTATCCAAACACCCATGTTTGGTGTGGATTCTTGGTTGTTCACTTCAAATTCCTTACCAAGCTCTCCACCTATTATGATTGATCCATCAGGTAGAACTTCCTTGATTGTGAAGTTCCTTGAGAATTTTGAGTTTGCCTCTCTTGGACAATGCTTGAGCTTTCGATTGAGTAGAAGCACTTGATCACCACTCTTAAGATCTATTATTGGAGCTTTAGGTTGAAACCAGTCTTTAGAAGAAATTATTTCTGAAGTAGGTGTTGAGGTGGGTATTGGCCGAATCTGGATTCAGTTTCCATCTCCAGTTTCCTGCTTTCCTTGAATTCTGCACTAACTTATAATTCATGCTCTTCAGCATCCCCAAAGGCTTCTTTATGCTTCAAGACTTGGGTTAAGTCCTCAATCATAACATTCTCCATTGAATCACTTCTTGAATACCCATCTTTATGGTCTTCCTCATTCATCTCTTTGATAGAGAATAGCCGACCTTGAATTGTGAGTTTCTTCATGTTGTCCTTGATGTTGAAGATCATCTTGAAACCCTTCTTCATATTCAATCTGATGTTTTCTTCTTGACATTGATTATAGCCCCAACTGTAGCTAAGAATGGTCTTCCTAAGATCAGTGGATCATTTGGCTCCTTATCCATCCCCAACACCACAAAGTCTGTGGGTATCTATACATTTCCAATCTTGATAGGTAAGTTCTCTAGAATTCCATGAGGTTGCCTAATGAATCTATCTATCAACAACAGAGTTATGTTAGAAGCTTTAAATTCGTTGAATCCCAACTTTTTGGTAACTGAAAGAGGCATCAAATTGATGGATGCTCCTAAATCACATAGGCGTTTTTTAAAGGTCAATGGACCTAATGAGCATGGTAGAGTGAAAGATCCAAGATCTTATTGCTTCTCTGCTATTTTGGCATTGCATTCCCTACTTGGTACTAGCTTTCCCTTAATTTCACCCTCCTTTGTGGATTTCTCAAAGATTGTTGGGTGTTTCTCCATTATTTTCTTCTTGAATCTTGATGGAAATGGCAACTTTGGAATGTAAGATGGTGGGACAAAAGGTTTTTTATTCTCCTTTGAAGCAGATGACTTTTCAGCAAAAACAGGCTTGACTCTAGTCGTTCACTCTGGTTTTGTACACCTCAGAGAAACGGCTTTTGCAAACTCTGTAATTTGAGCTTCATTTAGACCCAAATTCCCCCAAAGTTGAATTTCACTGTCCTAGTGATGTGAGTAGGACAATGGTGAGCAGATAGGTCGTGGGTACTCCCCAAGAAGACTGCATTGACATATGAGCTTCATTTGGGTTCTGAATAGCCTTTCCCGGGAGTTTGCCATTTGTTTGTGGAAGAGAAACATAAGTGGAAGCATATTTGCTTTCAAAAAAAGTTACCCTTGAGTTCAAAGCTTAAATTGCATAGATGGCATTAAAAGTGGAATCCATCTCGTGGTTGAGTTCAACAAGCTTCTTAGATGTTTCTGTTGCACCATTTTCTTGACCTTGAAGAAGCTGATGCATCATAATTTCCACATTAGATTGTTGAGGTTGTGGTTGTTATTGTGCAAAACCAGGAGGTGAACTCATTGGTTGTTGTTGGAAACCATGTTGAACTTGTTGTTGAGGAACAAAGTTTTGATTCTTTCCATATGGAATGAATGGCTTGTTTTGTTGTGAATAGTTTTTGTTGTAGCCACCTTGATTATGAATGTAGCTTATCTCTTCCTGATGAGCATTCGTTCCATCTTGAGCATGTTTTTCCCTATTAATGAAAGGCACTTGATGTTATTGGGCTAGAAGTAGTTTATCAAGTTTATCATTCAAAGCTTGGATCTTCTTCTTATGAGTTGTCCCAGAATCAATACTGCCTCTAGCATGCCTATCATAATCTTCATTGTAGTTCCCATCAGATTGTGCTAAGTTTTCAATGAGCTCTCATCCTTCATCAACAGCTTGGTTCATAAAACTCTCATTTCTTGTTGTGTCAAGTAACATGCTGATCTTGGAGAGATATCCTCTATAAAGTGTGCTAAGAAGTGACTCCTTGCTGAATCCATGGTGAGGACACTACAATGTATAGTTTTTGAACCTCTCCCAAGCTTCACAAAAAAGTTTCAGCATTCTTTTGTGCAAAACCAGAGATCTCATTGTGCAACCTTGCTATTCGGGAAGTAAAGAAGAACTTTGCAAGGAAGGCTTTCTTGCAATCATTCCAAGTAGTCATGGAGTTCTGAGGAAGAGCCTTCTCCCATTGATGGGTTGTGTCACACAAAGAGAAAGGAAAAAATCTCAGCTTGAATGCATCTTCACTAACCCCATTGATCTTCGTGAGACCACAAAGCCTGTCAAACTCATCCAAATATTCTAGAGGGTCTTCCATTGGTAGCCCATGAAACTTGTTCCCTTGAACCATAGCAATCAAGCTATGCTTGATTTTAAAGTTGTTGTTGTTGACAGCAGGTAGAACAATCTCATGGTGTTTAGTGTGTAATGTGCTTGGTGCATCCCCAACACCAATATTTCGCCCACCATTAGGAGGTATATGTTGGTCAGCCATTGATGGTGGAACTTGTGGATCCTCTTGAAGTATTCTTAAGTTGTCCTTGAAAACAAGGGAAATGAAGTGAGTGACAAAGGAATATGGAGAAACAAACTTGATCTCCATAGATCTAAAAGCCATAATGTAACAAACAAACACCCAATTGGCAATGACACCAAATTGATAATATGATTTTTTCAGTGTTTTACTACTTCACTTCCCTAATGTATTATCATTTTCATAGCATATAGGGTTATCAATCCATATGGATGAGCTATTAACCACTCTAGATATGATTAGACTTTATAATTCAAGCTAAATAGTTAAAAATTTCAAACTAACAATCCTAAACAAACATAGCAAACATGGAAATGAAACTAAATAGATGAGCAACAAGATAAAAAAAGAGTAAATGAAATTTGAAATTAATCAGATAAAGAAGTTCCTAAGGATGGGGGTAATTGATTAGTGATCCTCCTAAACCTACCTAGATGCTTAACATACCTCAATCATGAGCTATCATAGTTGAAATGTTGACTTTTTGGCTCAATACCGGTTTGCACGAACCGGTACATCAAAGCGGAATAAGTCCCTGGAAAATTTGATGCTCTATATCGGTTTGCACAAACCATTGCAACAACCCGCTATAGCTCCTGTTTCGAATGCTGCTAGACACACCTTCAGTTCGTGGTCCATAACGCTCTCACCTTTGAAGCTATGATGGTGTGCTATAGCTCTTTGGAAAGCTGACTCAAAGGGCTACAACCTTCATAAGAGAGTCTTCTCCTAAAAAGTAATGGAAGTTGGTGTAAAAGATGCATCTTTGGAGTGGACAATTTGGAGCTTTGAATCCAGCAGATCACAACTTTGTCGGCTTATATCTTGCAATTCCCTGAGGCGTTTAAAGTATTTTTTGGCTTTTTGGAAAGTTTGAATGCATAAATACAATATCCGTCAAGGTTTCATGATGAAATTTTTATTATAAAATCCCCAAAATGCTTGATCTTTAAGGCTTGTTGTTTTGATCCTTATTAAGTCCTATTTTTGGCTCTTTTGCATCCAATTGATCTCTCTTTTGAATTCATTCACCTTAAACACCGAAAACATGAATATGACATGAAAATGCATCATATATATGCCTAAATGCAAGTGAATATACTTAAACTGAATATGAAATAAGAGTTAAAATGCATCAAATACACAATATATCATACTATATAGACAATTAGATTTTAGAAAATAAAAAGATAAAAATATAAGCATCGGCCCCTTTACTCTTCAGCATGTTACTTTCGTCATCCCCAGTTAACTTTATTTTGAGAGACACTCACATATCTTCATCTACCCTATGAGCAGTAGCATCGCTCGTCTCAATTAAGGCATCAGAATGTTTTTCACCCGTCTTATAGGTGTGTTCCATGTTTTCCTTGCTATGATGCATAGAAGGATTGCTGAAACACGAGGCGCGACAAGGTATTGAAACCTTGAAAAAATCATCCCATATCTTACGCATCATATAGTTGTTTATGCGTCCAGACTGCACTATCCAACATCTGTAGTCCTCCTGTGTGGGATCATCAGCAATTAGAGAAAGGTTAAAATCACCTAGGTAATTGGGTAGAATGGTGGAGAATCATGTTTACTCTGGCTGCAAAGGGGCTATAGGTCGTGGTAGGACGTGTGACACGTATCCTCTCGGATCTTGTGACGTAGAAGTAGTGGGGTTTGGACACCCCTGATCAGCGACATGTAAGAACTCTATTTTTGTAAGAAAAAAGCTCAATATGATGTTTGGGTGAGGTAACTGACAATGGAGATACTTTCCATTGCGATCTTGGTACCAGTAGATGAAGTTACCTGCCAAATCTCTTCTTGTAGAGGGTTTAGAGAAGGCTGATGAAGTGACTCACTTGGACCATTTCTTTGGCTCAACATAGGCACATACCAATATCCCGATTTGACGGTATTCAATTCGCTTCTATCAAAGTTCCAACACTGGTAGTCTAGTATTAGCGTAACATGTTTAACGGATAATATTTTGTTTATGTTAAATGAATAAAATAAATTACAGAGTTCTTACAAATTTCATAATCTACTTTATGCATCCAAACGGTCTAACATCATTAGGTTCACATCAAATCTTGCATTTTTGATGAGAGTTCTCATATAACAATCATCAGAGAGCCAAGAATCAATCCAGATCCAAATTAATTCCTATCTCCAACCATTTTTGTGAGTCATTTCACCAGAAGATTTTGGTTGTGACATGCTTCACCACGCAAAAGAGGGACGAGGTCCTAGTCTGGCGTTTAGAAATTCGCCTTTGAAAAGTATCTACTTTTCACAAGACGAGACAATAGACTATTAGGGTCTGATAAATTTCGTCATGCTTGTCTAACCAATAAAGCTTGTTTGAAAAGCTCAATATCTCTAAAACCTAG
>OVBE01004829.1:0-22991 GCA_900406425.1 Iberis pinnata | reverse complement strand
AACAAATAAGTTGTATCGCAGAGTGATCGTGCTGATAACGTGTTATAATCGGAGCATTATTTTATCGGATGAATAAATATAAATAATGGAAAAAATTTTATACCCGCGAATTGGATCGGAAACTTACAATAATATAATTTTTGTAGAGAGAAAATGAAGAGAGAAGATTGTTGTTTCTAGATTTGGGTTATGAATTGTGATTTTATAAGTGAGGAATGGTTTGTATTTATATCCAAAAATGGGTATGGGATGATGTTGGGCTCCATACTTCCAATTTGCCCACTTTCCCAATTGATCAATTATTCCATTAAATAAATATATCTAAGTATATTCCATTTATACTTTACTAGTACTTCTCTCTCTACGCTCTCTATCTTGGAGTCATTTCATCTTCCATGGAGATTTCTTTGGTTTTCTCCCTAGATTTTCTTTTCGCTACATGCGACCAACCAGCAACCTTCTCTCTCACCGTCGCTATGATTCCTTCTTCTTCTCTGACAACACTTTCAAGCACTCTACTTCCTATATTCTAACTTATGTCAGTTTACATATCCTCTCTCCCTCAGTACTCTTATATCATGATTCTTTTCCCCTTATTCACTTCATCTTCCCACGACATCCCATACCTAGCTTTTCTCTTTATCGATCTTCCTTTTTTCTCTTTCTCGCTTACAGTGTCTGGTGATCTTTGGCGCCACATGCAAAATCTCACCCTCGGATCTCACATGCAACCCCTTCATCTTGGCCGAACCCTCGACATCAACAATCGGCTCAGTCTTCGGGTTCGTGGTGTGAATATGTCTCAAAAAAACCTTCTCGGGATAAAGAACACCCTACCTAGGGCTTGGCGACCTCATGCCCATGTCACCGGTCAGATTAATGATGATGGCACCATTCAGTTCTATTTCCGGGAGGAACACCACCTCTTCTCGGTGTTGGATCTGGGACCATGGTTTTTTCCGGCCGGACTGGATGGATGTTATGGATCGCTGGACCCATCTCTTTTATCTGGAATACCTCTCCACCATCTCTTTTTGGGTCCATATTTTTGGCTTACCAAATGGCTATCGTACTCACATTGTCGCTGAAGAAATCACTCGTGAAATTGGTTACATGGAGGGCTTTCGCTTGGTTGAAGCCACTAAGGATTCCAAGGCTGAAGTTTGGGCCAAACTTAAGATGCATGCTGCCTCACCATTGGTCTTTGTCCGCACTCTTCGCTTGGATGATGGTCGTGAACCATTGGCAATACATTTTGTCTATGATTGGCTACAAAGATTTTGCTCTCGATGTGGCCTCCTTAGCCATGACCCTACCCACTGTAATCTCTCACCAGATCTGAATCCTCCTCAGGATCAAGTTGGCGCTCCTCTCCTTGACATACCACAGGAAGCTCAGCCTCCCCTGCATGTTGCTCCAGAGCAAACACAAGGACTCTCGTCAAGTCCAAGTTCTCCATCCCAGGCTGGTGATCTTTCTCGCTCCTCAAGCTTGTCGACTATTGATCCGCCGCTGCATTCTGACTCTTACTGTAGAGGGTACTTCTTTGATGATCCCATGGCTTATGGCTCCTCTCTCCTCTTTCCACCTCTTAGTCCACATTTGTATGAAGCTGGTAAAAACACGGCTTTCTTTCATGCTAAGACCAAGCAATGCTGGTTCTGCAATCACGTTACCTATCTTCGTTCTTCTGCTAGTCAAGACTGTTTCCAACCATCTCAAATACGACAAGTCATTCTTGATTACTTCTGTGATCTCTATGCTTCGCATACTCCTTCTGATGCAGCACCTTTACTAGACCATGTTCCTCACAGAGTCACTGCCACAACAAATAACTCTCTAACTGTACCACTAACATCTGAAGAAGTTTCCAAAGCTTTGTTTGAGATCTCCAGGGACAAATCACCTGAACCGGATGGATTTGGATCTAGATTTTATAAAGATCACTGGCCCATTCTTCAACATGATGTCGTTGTTGTGGTACAGGCCTTCTTTATAGTAGGTGTATTTGATACCAATCTTAATCACACGTACATCTGTCTTATTCCCAAGAATGAAAATCCACAGCTCATTTTCGATTACCGAACCATTAGCCTGACTAATGTAGTATACAAAATCATCTCCAAGGTTTTGGCTAATCGTTTGAGGTCGTGGTTACACCGGATCATTTTTGAAAACCAATCCGCATTTATACCCGATCGCCTAATCACTGATAATTTCCTCATTTCTCATGAGATGTTACATTCCTTGGGTATTCTTTATCTCAAAACCCTTTTTCTAGCCTGTAAGCTAGATATTAACAAAGCTTTTGATAGAGTTAATTGGATTATTTACAACAGATCATACTCAAACTTGGTTTCAATCACACTTGTATTTCCTGGGTAATGACTTATGTTACAACTCCCATATATTATGTTCTTATCAATGGACAACCACATGGTCACATTGTTCCCTCCAGAGGACTTCGTCAAGGCGATCCTCTTTCTCTGTATCTATACTTGATCTGTACGAAAGGTCTATTCGCCCTTTTAAACCATTGTACTACCGTCGACCAATTACATGGTTTTCGTGCTTCAAAGGCGTAGCCCACCCATTTCACACCTTTTCTTTGCGGATGATTCTTTGATCTTCTACATAGCTTTCATCCAGGAATGCTCTATGCTCAAAGATGTTATATCTTTATACGCCTCTATCTCTTGTCAACACATCAATTTCAATAAGTCATCCTTAACTTTTGGGAAAGGGGTCTCACACTCTTTGCGCCAATCACTTTCCACTCTTTTTGGCATTCATGATAATTTAGGTTTCTCCATGTATTTGGGTTTACCAGATGCTATCCCCAAGAACATCACTTCTGCTTTCCATTATCTTTTAGATAGTATGAGGCTTAGGACTAATTCTTGGTATCATAATCTTCTATCACCAGCAGGGAAGAAAATTTTAATCAAAGTAATTCTCACAGCTTTACCTACCTACTGTATGACGTGCTTCCCCCTTCCTTTATAGCTGATTCTCCAATTCCCTTCCCTTATCCGTAACTTTTGGTGGTCCTCTAAGTCGAATATTCCACCAGTATATTGGACGCCATGGGCTACTATAAGCCAACCCAAATGTCTAGGAGGTATTGGTTTTAAGGATTTTCGTGATTTCAATATTGCATTGTTGGCAAAGCAGAGTTGGAGGTTTCTCACCCAACCGGACTCCCTCCTATCTCGGGTCTATAAGTCCAAATATTATCCTACCACTACTATCTTGAATGCGAATTTAGTCAGGCAATCGAGTCTTGCTTGGCAAGGCATCGTTAAAGGTAACGTTCTTATATCCCGAGGTATACGCTACATTATCGGTGATGGTCAGTCCACGCGACTTTGGACTGATAATTGGCTATCAACCAATCCATCACGACCACCGCAAACGCTTCTGCCTCAACCAGATTTTACACACTATGTGTCACATCTCATTGATTCAAATACAAAATAGTGGAACGTTCCACTAATACATTCACTCATTGCTCCAAATGACATTCCATGCATCTTATCCTTAAATCCTTCCATTAATGGTCTGCCCGATGTTATACAATGGAATTTTACAACTCATGGTCATTATACGATCGGATCGGGTTACCATTTCCTTCGTCAACAAATCTATAAAGCTCCAATGATGTATTTAAGGCCATTTAGAGTTGGAAAGTCCCGCACAAACTCAAGTTGTTTCGGTGACGTGTCCTCAAGAATGCACTTCCAACTTTTTCCAATCTGCATTGTAGAAAACTTTTAACCTCTCCTGTTTGTCCCCACTGTGATGACGGTTCTCCATAAACTATCACACATCTTCTTTTACAATGTCCCCTATTACATCAGTCCTCCTAGCCTCTACCTACACACCACATGGTCACTTGACTTAGCTTCTATCTGCTAATCCCTCCATTGCCTTTCCCCCACTCATATTTTTTTATCGGCTGGTCCATCTGGAAAATTCGGAATTATCTTATCTATTAGAACAAGCGGTGGTTTATTCCTCAGATTATAAATAATACAATACATTATCATCAGGAATGAACTATTGCAGTCTCGTTTCAACAACCACCTATTTCAACACAATTGACCCCACACTATGTCCCCCCATAAATCTATCTCTAGCCCCATAGTTGTCTCTTTTCCTTATTTGTGTTGTGTTGATGTCTTTTGGATATCGGAGCAGGAACGAATAGGTCTCAGATGGATTTTATTTGATCATCACAACAATATAGTTCTCAAAGGTAGATTATATGCTTCACCAGTAGAGTCAAGTCTTCAAGCCGAAGCTATTGCTCTAAAGCAAGTTGTGATCTCACTCCAAAGTTTACACTATAGTGATGTTCTATTTGCCACTGATTCCAAGATATTGTATGACACAATTACATTATTGGGAAGAGGACAGTCTGCTAGACATACAATAATGACAATTTTCCTGGATATCCTTTCACTCATTATGTCCTCAGCAATTCAACATATACTACGATCGCAGAACGTATTTGCTGATAATTTGGCTAAAGTTGCGCGCATCCATAATTCGGATTATGTAATATCTTGGAATGTACTGTGATTTCCTATCAATCAAAATTTACTGTTGGCAAAAAAAAGTAACATCTTAAGTGATTTCACTTAAATGACATGTGGCATTTTATAAATATTTTTCTTAAAAGGTTATTATATAAAAGAATTTTTTTTGTCAACATTTTACTACAACTAAACTCCACTTTGAAAGATTTGAACTTAGGTGCCTAAGGTTATTGTTAGGGACTAACACCACTAGACTACAGGGCCTTGGCTATATAAAAGAAAATTTTTAAGTGCCACTTATATAGCATTTTCTTACAAATATGACGTTTAAAAAGATATTTGTCTAACATGTTTGTAAAAGCTGACAAGCCAAAAAATAATATTTGTTAACATATATATCTATATTTATATTTAAGGTTTACTTTACATTCAAACCAACATGTGGCATTACTTATTTTACTATTAACATTTTTCTCACTTTTTTTACGGCTACTATTAACATTTTTCTCAAGCCCATATACATGTAGCATATAACATATTTGTATTACATTCAAGCTATAAAAACATAATATATAGTATAGACGAATTCCAATAAGTAAAAAAACTCTCTCAAACACGAAACCCCAAAATTACCATTTTCATCTTTCTTCCTTTTTGAGATATCCTCAACCACTATTCTTTACCTCTTTTAGTAAGGTTTCAAATTCCAAACAGAGTTGTTGGACTTCAGTAGACCTCTCCATCGACCGGAGGAGCTACTCTTCATCACCAGAGGTTCTGCTATCAAGTACCTCTCTATAGCACCTATGAAGATAGCCTCGCGTATAACTCTTCATGCCTCCTTGGTGTTGTTACTAACCCTTCATGTGTGTTATTGAACAAGCCTTAACTCACTTTCTTCCTTAGTGAAGATATGTTTCCTAGAAAAAGACCCTCAGTCTTTTCACTTTTAACTACTCTGCTATGGAGTTTACTAGTGCCTTGTTATTACTGAAGTGCTATAGTTTTTAGTTCTCTCGTTACCTATTTTATGGTTTCTTGACTATAAATACTTTTGTATCTTCTTTAAGAGTTTCTTACAAATAGTTATTTAAGCATCTCAACTGTCGTTTGAGCAACTATTCTCCACCTCTCTGATTTTTCTAGCTTCAGCAAAACCAACAGTCATGTCTCTCAAGTACTCTAGATCTGAGAAACAATAATAGACAGCTATCTCTTCAGGCTCTGTACGTCGTTCTCCTCTTTGAATCCCTCACTGAAGACAACTCTCCCTAATATGCAGAGTCACGAACGCAAGGGTCCAACATCCCAGAAATCTTATAGACTATATGATCAAATTAGGGAACATGGAAGCCAGAGTAGTGGGCAAGGAACTAAGACTGGAGAAATTTTACTTCAAATTTGAGAAAGAGGAGGACTTGCAGGCATTTTTCAACCGAGCCCTTTTTCACTTTAAAAGTGGATGTTCATTATGCAAAGATGGGAACCAATAGTCTCTGAAAATTTCCCATCCTTGATACCGTTTTGGATTAAAATCCATGGAATTCCTCTCCATTACTGGAACGACCAAACATTTCAAACCATCGAGTTGGATTTGGGGCACTTAGAAGACAGAGATGTTGATAAAGCTCGGATCCGTGTTCAAATTAACAGACTTAAGCCCCTCTTTATGGCGATGCCAATACATCTTTCATCTAGTGAAGTTACAACTGTCGAACTTGAATATGAAAAATTGGAGAAGCATTGCTTCAATTGCCTCTTGATATCTCATGAGAAGAGATATTGTCCAAAGCTTCATTTACATACAAAAGATTCTCATCATTTGGGTATCTCCCAACAAAAAACACTTCATCGTATTGAAGAAGACAAGAGAAAACTAGCAGAACGCAGAGTCTCAAGAAATGATCACCATCAAGATTACTTGAAAGTTAAGAGACCATACTTCCATGTGAGTCATACATCCTACCAAAGACGAGATTATGGTTTATCTACTCGCCAGGGACAACCACATAGGCTTTGCAGGAGAACCATGGAGAGTCTCAACCTCCTTCTCATCCTCCCCAACCGGCCTATCACATTGATAAAGACTCTACTCTTCATCGATCTAAAGATCAGCTTGCAAACTTGACTTTCATGACGAGTCTACTTCACAAAGGTCTATAAGACCATAACTAGAAAGACCAACATGGGACTTCTCTGCGCTGCCCCTTACTTCTACCAAAACCACCAGCCACTCTATTGATTGCGTACAAGATATAGAAATTAGATATGAGACTTCTCTGGGAAGTCCTTTGACAACCCCCAGAGTAGGTTCTAGCAAGAAAAGACCTTATCCTGCTGAAGGTTCATCTAGGATCTTCGCCCAAGCTACCCAACCTGCGTTATCCAGACTTTCCTTTCCTCCCCCATTTGGAACCTATTAATCCACCAATTTCAGAGAGAACAGGATCAAGACTGGAGGAAGTCATCATATATATCCCTTCTTCTAATCCCCTTCCCAAAGCTATTACTCGCAAAACACTTGGAAAAGTTACTCAAAAAGCTGCTCCAAAACAGAAAATAGCTCGTGAAGCTTTACAAGGGGTTAGCTCTCGAAAAAGAAACATTACAAGTCTAAGAGGCTCCCCAAAAGGAAAGCCAAGTGAAGCTATTGCAGCTCAAGGAAATATTCAACTGGGAACAGACTCTTCTCAACCTAATATAGTTCTCATACCGGCTTTTTGTAAGAAAAAAGTGGATTTTCAACATCCACAAGATCTTATTCCTTAACCGTTATAGCCTGGAACTATCAAGTGCTTGGGAACCCCCTTACAGTTTGCAAGCTTCGCGAATTCCAGAGAGGGTTCTATCTAGATAGTATAATAAAGGAAAATGAAGGTACTACACGTGGAAGGTTAAGATCATTAGAGTAATGGACAGCTAAGATTGATTGGGATTAATGAAGAGGGATTAAAAGAAGCTAGATGAGATACAATTCATATTTAGTCGATCAAATTTTTTTGTTAAGCTCTTAGCTCTTTCTTTCTAATTCTCTCTGTAATTCTCATGTTCTTGAGTTCATCAATCTAAGAATTGTTTCTTAATCTATATTCTTTGTTGATGAGTTCATGAATATGTGTTTCTTGGAACATTGATTCATTATATCGGTTTGTGATATCATTTTGCTTTACCAAAGGTATCATAGCTCAATCATCCTTGGAATCAAGGCAATGACAGACACAAGATCTCCGTTGACATGGAAAGAAATTGATGTAGATTTTCGTTCATCCTTAGAATCTATAGTAGACAATTTCAGGAAGGAGCTAAGGGAAATCCTGGAATCATCGCGTCCAAATCCAGTGGAGATCGGATTTGTTTGCTTAGCACAAGAAGATTGTTTAGAAACGATGAAACTTATGGGGGTTCCTTTTGCAACAATGGAGATAGAATCTGTCTGTTCTAAACAAGAAGAATGCTTGGAGTTGACACCAATGGCGGAAACGTTGGAATCGATTCTAATAAAAAAGCATGAAAATGATATAGAAACCACAAACAAGTTTCAAGATGAAGATTCGATTCACGAGGAAATGAAATCTACTCCAATACTTCAGGTAACCATTTCTGACTTGGAACCTCGCCATCAAGATGATTTGGTATTGCTTGGATTGAATAGATATAGCGAGAAGAAAGGTCTAGGATCGATAGAAGTTCCTATGGAGCTTGTTCATAATTCTGTTGCACATCAAGTGTTCGATGAAACACCTCTTAGAAGCTATAATTTACATACAGTAGTGAAACAGAGAAAGGTTTCAAAGACATGGAAATTTAAGTTCAAATCCAAACCAGAAACAAATGATTTGGTACACGAAATTATTTGGTATAATGATACAAGAAAATCTAATGTGAAAAGAGAAGATAATGGGAAGGAGACAATGTGGATTCATATTGCTATTAGCAAAAATTATTTTGGTGGACATTGAGCTGCTAGAGGTTGTTTTTTTGGCATATAGGCAAAGAGATTTTCATCAGACAATGTTCTGTGTTGCTATTGGTCAGGATGGGGATGAAAGTTATGGAGAGTTTCCTTTAGATGTGCTTCATAATGAGGTAATTGGTGCAGTTGCATTGGATGGTGCGACAACTGCTATGAGTTTTTCAGTAGATGGTTATATTGGCAAAATCACCAATAACTTCTTATTTCTGTGGCACTTTTGTTGTTTTTCTCGATGGAATGATTCACAAGTGATTACATGTTTCTTCATGGGGTTAGCTCTTAGGACTTGTGGGATTTTCAAGTTCAAACACGTGCATCTATAGGGAATTATATCAGAAAACCAGTCACACATATATGATGTATTAAATCCACATGGAATTATATCCAACATGTGCATTTATGATGTATTAAATCTCAGTGCAATTAATTAGTGCTAATGGTTTGTGAAGTAGAGGCTCTTCGACAGTGGTGCGAGATTCACGTTACAGCTTATTAGGCACATGATGGTGACTGCATATTACAACTCTCCAAAGAGGATTTGGAAGATGAAGAAGTTACTTGATTTCAATGAACCTTGAGGACAAGGTTCTCTTGAAAGGGAGGATTTGATAAAGGAAAATGAAGGTACTACATGTGGAAGGTTGAGATCATTAGAGTAATGGACGGTTAAGATTGATTGGGATTAATGAAGAGGGATTAAAAGAGGCTAAAGGAGATACAATTCAGATTTAGTTGATCAAATTAGTTTGTTAAGCTCTTAGCTCTTTCTCTCTAATTCTCTCTGTAATTCTCGTGTTCTTGAGTTCATCAATCTAAGAATTTTTTCTTAATCCATATTCTTTGTTGATGAGTTCATGAATATGTGTTTCTTGGAACATTGATTCATTCTATCGGTTTGTGATATCATTTTACTTTACCATATTATGTTCCTAATGGAAACCAAAAACCATGACATTGTAGTTCTTCGAGCTTTGAATAGTGTCAGTTATAACAACCTTTTCTCAATTCCTCATGAGGGCATAGGGGGGGGGGGTTTGGTACTTGGCTGGAAAGATGATACTGAACTGGAAGTGCTGAGTTCCTCAAAAAAATACATAGGCACAAGAATTATGTTCAAAGGCCAATCTCTTTACATAACCTTTGTGTATGGTGCACCAATAAGTTTAGAACGAAAGCAAGTCTGGGCCACTATTTCGAACCTGGTAGCGAACATAACTGGAGCTTGGATACTTTCGAGAGATTTTAATGAAATACGTGACAACCAAAAAAAAAGGTGGACCGAGCACAAGCCAATCCACTTTCATAGATTTTAGGAGCTTCATTTCTACAAACGGCCTATGAGAAATAAAATTCATTGGAAATCCTCTATCTTAGAGAGGATCTAGGTATGATTACTTCATAAGAACAAGATTGGATCGATCTTTGGGTAATGCAACTTGGTTTGAACGTTTTCCTTATGGTAAGGCTGAGTACCTTCGTTTTGAACGATCCAATCACCGTATCTTGGTGACCTGTTTGGATAATTCCAAACAAAAAACAGAGTTTTATTTTGATTTGACAATAGACTTAGAGGAAATAAAGATATAGCAGATTTAATTCATAAAGTCTGGTCTAACACACCTGAGGAATCGATGACTAACTCCTTGAATCTATACAGGTAAGAAATTATTTCTTGGACAAAAGCAGAGAATAGTAATTTGAAAGAGATCATTTCCCAAGCTCAAAGGGATCTTGAAGCGGCTATGTCTGCTAACCCTCCCAAAACTGAATCTATAACTCGATTTAAACGATCTTAGAAGCCTCATATCGGGATGAGAAATTGTTTTGGAAACAAAAGGCCGATTAAACTGGTTACAAAGCGAGATAAGAATTCAAGTTACTTTCATGCTGATACAAGAGCACAAAGATCACATAATCGTCTATTAGTGCTAGAAAATACAAAAGGCCTTCCTTGGTTTGAGGTTCAAGAGATTTTTGATATTATTTCGGACTATTTTAGCAAGATTTTTACTACATCGGGTTTCAGAGATCCATCATTAGTGGCGGAAGTAATCACACCATCTATATCTTAAGAGATGAATTCCACCCTTATATGATATCCATTCCTGAACCAATGGAGATTAAAGCAGCTCTTTTTAATATGCATCCAACAAAAGCTCTGAGTCCTTACTATTTCACTGTTGGATTCTTCCAAACTTACTGGCAGACAATTAGAGCAAAAGTTACAGCAGAAGTCCAATGTTTCTTTACAACAGGGATCTTCCCTATGAGACAAATCGAGACTCACATTCGGCTTATTCCCAAAGTCTTGGGAGCTCGTAAAGTCTCGGACTATCGACAAATAGCTTCATGTAATATTTTCTACAAGATTATAGCTAAGATACTAGCTAAAAGACTTCATTGTATTCTGCCTTCACTAATCTCTGAAAACCAATCGACATTTGTCTTGTGTCGCTCTATTACGGATAATGTGCTTATAACTCATGAAATTCTACATTTTCTTTGTTGCTCTAAAGCTTCTAAGAGAGGCAGAATGGCGATTAAGACTGATATGAGCAAAGAATATGATAGAATTGAATGGAGTTTCTTAATAGAAGTCCTCACCTGAATAGGTTTCCATCAAGTATGGAAAAATTGGATTATGGAATGTGTATCATCCGTGTCATACTTCTTTCTCATTAATGGAGCTCCTAAAGGCCATGTACAACCTTCTCGAGGACTTCGCCAAGGTGACACCCTTTCACCGAGCCTATTCATTCTATGCTTGGAAGTTTTATCGGGCCTCTGTAGGAATGCAAAAGAACTGGAACTGCTCCCGAGTATCAAGGTTTCCAAGTGTGGCCCCAGTGTTAACCATCTTTTGTTTGCTGACGACACTATTTTCTTCACCAAAGCAAACAAACAAAGTTGTCTAGCTCTAGACTCCATCCTAAAGAGATACTCAAAGACATCAGGACAAACTATCAACTTCACCAAGTCGGTTATAACCTCTGTAAAGAGAGTTGCGGAAGAGAATAAATGTGTAATAAAGAGAATTCTCGATATCTCAAGAGAAGGAGGATCTGGGAAGTACCTCAGTGTACGGGAAAATTTTGGGTTAAAGAAATTTGATATCTTCAATGAGGTGGTCGATAAAATAAGACAAAAGTCCCATAGTTGGATCTCAAGATTCCTATCTCCGACGGGTAAGCAAGTAATGTTGAAATTGGTACTTTCTTCTATGCCGACTTTCACAATATTTTTCTTCAAGGTACCAATATCTCTATGTAAGAATATCCAATATATCCTTACACGATTTTGGTAAGATTCAAACCATGAGAAAAAGAGTATGTGTTGGATTTCGTGGAGGAAATTAACCATTCCCAAGAATAAAGGAGGTCTTGGTTTTAGGAAAATTGAAAATTTTAATGATTCATTATTAGCTAAGGTAAGTTGGAGAATGATTAAAGAGCCTGATTGTTTACTTTCAAGGATCTTACTATCTAAGTATAGTGCAAATTCAAATTTTTTGGAATCCAATCTTCCACATTGAGCATCTCATAGATGGAGAAGCATTATGGCAAGGAAGGAAGTGCTTCGTAAAAGATTAAGCTAGTGAATAGGGGATGGTTCTAAGGTAAGATTTTGGAAAGACCTGTGGCTATCTAACCTCGAACCAACTATCCCTATTGATCCCATTCTCCTTGATCAAATTGATTTAAGAGTTAGTGACCTTATGGATCCTTTATCNGGGCGCCCCCCCCCCCCCCCCCCGTTGTGAGGATACCAAGACAGGTTACGGACTGCTTGCTACACATAAGATACATCCAGCACAACTAAATTACCAGTGGCAAGAAAATCTATGGAGCTTAAAGACCAGCCCGAAAATCAAGACCTTCCTGTGGAAGGCAGTAATTAAAGCTTTACCCACGGGAGCTCAGCTAGCATTGAGAGGCCTACGTCATGCAGTTAGATGTAACCGATGTGGATTGACAGAAACATCTAGCCACATTTTGTTGCATTGTCAATTTGCAATGCAGGTCTGTATTCAAATTTTAAAGAGATATCACCTGTCATTCTTTTTATATGTATATGTTTTATTTTCAAACTAAAAATAAATTTGTGAGAATGAAAAAAAGTTATATATTTCACTGAATATAAAAGTAATATTTTAAGTAATAATATATATAAGATATTGAATATATTATTGATAGTAGAGATATAATATACTATGTACATATTTAAGATTTTAGAATTGTGAAAAAAATCATTATAATTTGAAGAAAAAAAATGATATAATAAAAGTTAGTATATATAACTGTAACTAATTGTTAATATATAAGAATAATAGATTACCAACACAATAATGTGATATATTATAGTTACATATTGAACAATATCCCTCTTGTATCCTAGTGGTTAAGTCTCTAGAGCATGTTTATCTTCTTGTATCCTAGTGGTTAAGTCTCTAGAGCATGTTTATGACATCTAGTGTATTTAGGTTCAAGTCCCTTTGAGGTTTATTTAAATTGTTGTAATTGTCGAGAAAAAAAGAAGATTAAACTATATCCTTACTAACATAAAAATATACTTGAAATTTGCTAACTTAAAATTTTAGAATGATCCTAAAAATATGAACAAACTGGAACCCCACCAAAAACTAAGATTGCTCAGGGTTGGACATCAGATCCTTGCTTCGGTTCATAAGGGCTCAAAGCCATTTCAAGAAGAAAAAAATATATATAATTATTCTTCTAATATATTTATCAACCATTTGTTGTTAAAAGAATACAAAATTGAAAACTAAAACATGATAACGTAAAAAGTTTAAGATAATTTTTTTATTTTTCACTAATTTTTTTTTATCAAACTTATATATAACCAATATTTTATGTATAAACATCCGTGAGATTTCAGATTTTGTTTAAAGTATTAATAAGTTGAACCAAACAAAATCTAATAACTACCAAACTTCTATTGATATAACTAAAAATCTGAACTCGTAGCACATTTATGATAATGGGGTCCCAAAAAACTTTACTATTATGTGGAGGTTATGGCTAATACCTCAATTTTTTACTCACTAAACATAACTCTTACATATATAACATGTAATATTATAACATTTTTGTTATACTCAAGCTACAAAGAGGTGACATATGTCGTTCTTTTATAATGAAATGTTCACCTATTAAAATGAACTTTCATAATTGAAAGTGAACATTTCGGAACAAGATATGAAAGAACACCATTGGATATAATTACCCTCCAAAATGATGGAGAACAGCATCATTGGAGATAACTTGGTAAGGTTTCGTAAATTGCCAAATGTAATGCATTAATTTGGTGTAAGGGTTGATATAATATATTACAAGTAAAATAAAAAGAGACGCTGATTTCACATCAATGAAGAAAACCTAAAGCTTCAGTAATGTTCTTAAAATTTTAACTAAGCAAAATACCACCAGAAGGGCGTTAAGTACGAAGAAAACCAAAATTCCTAGCATTTATTAACGTTTGCCTCATTTTTTTGTTTACTCAAAACAATAAGGGAAGAATATATTTACACATCTGCAACTAGAGGGAAATGGCCTTTGTCCTCCTATAGCTTTTAGGCAGCTACAAAACATTTTACACCTTAAGTCCTCCTCTGCATTTCACCCATTATAACCAATATCAAAACAATTACGTTTAGCAGTCAGAATTCAGACATGACCACTTTATTATTCCAAACCCAAAAGAATAACTAACATAGAACCAAAATGAGTATCAGAAGGTATGCTTACCTCTTCTTTGGACGTTGTTAGGTGGTCTGCATGCTCGGTAAGCGCTAATGGTGGTGGATGGATCAATGATATTGGTGTTAAAGGGGGTGACGCAGTGCCTAACTTATCCGTCTTTGACATATCTAACTCTGCTGCTCTAAGGTTGCTAGTAGGTATTGAGAAACTACGAGTGATTGCAGGCGGTATCGGGAGAGGAGAAGCTGAGTTTGATATCAGAGGTTTACTAAGCAATTGGCTCTTTGAGACCAAAGGAGCTGAATAGCCAAATGCTCTAGAGGACTTATTAGAGCTGCTCGGTGGTGGTCTAGGAAGCTCGTGAAGCTCACTTATTTTCGGGGTCGATACATAAGTAGGGGAAGCAGTTGGAGATGATGATGACATTTTCGGTAACTTGGAAACTGGATTCCTTGAGATTGGACCCGAGTATATGTGAGGTGTTGCAGAGAGAGGATTGTTAGGTAATGGTTTACTTGTTAGTGGACCAGAAAAGGATCGTCTCTTGAGAGTCCCTAGATGAGGGTACAAGAGCCCATCTACTAAAGGCGGAGGCAACCGAGAAGACTGTTCCCTGTTCTTGTTACTTTCTCTCAGGATTTGTCCTTTCAAGGCTGCCATTGATCTAGAAGAAACCTTTAAAGGTCCAGGAGTTTCCAGTGGGGATGAATACCAAATCTTTTTGGTGATTGCCTTTGCAGGATTAGATGAAGTGATGTTGTTGTTACCTGCAATTGTGGTAGATGAGGGACTTCTTATTGTTTCCACAGGTGTTGGTAACGCATAAGTGCTGAATTTCCGAGTCAGAGAAGATCGCATCCGTAACAGTTTCTCTGAAGGAAGAGTTGTGTGGTTCTCTGCAAAAAGCGGTGCTGATTGGCTGCCTGTCCTAATGTCTCTCCTAAGCGAATGAGATTTCCTATAGTGTCCTTCCTCATTTTCCTAATAAAGAAAATATAGATAATACCGTTAACAAAGTCGAGCAAATTGAAGTACTTAGGGAGGTTTTCCTGGTAAAGATATATGAAACTTAATTCCTTAGACTATGCGCATCCTGAGAATTTTTCTGAGTCATTTTAAAGGAAAAGCAGAGAAGATGAGATAAAAGTAAAATACGGCTTCGTCACCTGTGCAGTATCTGATCCTGCAACTTGTGGAAATATGATATCTGACTGACCTAGCTGCATGGATTAGAGGAACATTATTTAAGGAAATGGGTTAAAACAAGAGTAAACAGCTCCAGATTCAGATAACCCAAGAATGATAATGGAAGAAAACAAAACTCAACCAATACTCTAAACGGCATTCTTCATCCTTACCAAGAACTCAGGATTCAGGAAGTGGTCTAGAACAAACAAGCGAATGACTTTTTATTGGTAATTGCAGTATATAATTCTATTAGCCATCACTAAAATAACCACAAAAGGATAAACATGACATACAACAGAACCGTAAATATATGAAATTATCACCTCTGAAAAGCCACCAGCTGAAGAATCTGCATCTTGGTCCTTGTCATTTCCTCTATATTCAAAACTCAACTCTCCATCATCATGTACATCAGAACCATCTTCCTCATTATTTTCTATTTCATCATCATCTTCATCTTCTAAGCCACTGAAATGGTAATCAATGTGCTGCGACTTACATACCATCTGTACATGCGGCTCTACTTCCTCAAGAGAACCAAGAGCCTTCTTAAAGAAGCATAACTGCAGAACCACACACAATTGTGACATCAATACGGTGCTCCGGTGATAGAAACAGAATAAGAAAAACAGCCGACGATCAAACCTGTGCTGCATGGTGCCGTGCTGCCTGAGTCAAAAGACTACGTGTTTGCCCTTGTTTAAGAGATTTTAATCGGAAAACAAATAAAGTTGTCTCGTTATCATATTCATCATGAGCTTCTTGCAGTTGCTGCGTTAAAAAGTTTTCTCCTTTCCCACCCTTTGACCTCCCTTTCTCTCTTTGTCTTTTAAGCATGCCTTCATATACATTCCTGAAAGGTAAAAACTTCCATGAGTAGAATAGATTTTGCCCACTAACATGGGAGGAAGTTAAGAAATTACGAGAAAATTTAATATCTAAGGAATGGTATTCCCTATCATGAAACCAATCAGATTTCGGAAGTATTCCCCGCAAACTCACGTTTCTTTAAAAACTAAAAATATAGGTGTTCACCTTCAATATCAACTTTTTGAAAGAGAAAAAAAATAGTAAGGTAATGGATATAATATTTAATATCCCGTCTCACTAATAGGTGTTTACGAATGAAAAAGAAAACAAGGCAAGAGCAACCTTTTCTCATCACAAAGCCGCTGCATTTCCTGCATTACCATTAAAACACATTACGTTCATCACTTGAAACGGCTGAATAAGCAAAACATATCTTACAACACCTAACTCGCTCTGTCAACATGAAAGTTCATGCATTTGCAGCAAGTATAGGCCATACTGACCATTGACGAAAGTAAAAGAGCTTTGGATCCCAAATGAACATACCTCGACTATGCAGAGTTCATTAAGAAGTGACTCTGAGGGGATTGTGATTGTTTGGAATATATGAGAGCGCTGAATCAAAAACATAATTAGTTAACGGATTTTTTGGTGGTTTAGGAAAAATTCAACTTAACAATTCTAAGCAATCTGTACCAGATATCAAAACTCACATATTTGTCAACAAGTTTTTGGAGTTCAAACTGTAATTTTCCCAGCATAAGCAACACTCTACCTGCGTAAGAGTAGAGAAGCAGAATATTATTTTTCAGATGCACACCATATAAATCGAAGCAACAAAAGAGAAATATATGCTATGTACAAAGAACATGGGAAAAGTACAAATGCACATACTGTCTGTTTCAAATATTTAAACATTCAACAAATTTGCTTGTCCAACTTACCACTTTCTTCATCATCATTTAGAGCAGTTTTCTCAAGAAGACAAGCACCTAGTTCTCGCAAAGATTCAGAAAATTCTGCAAGCAAACGAAATCTGCAAATGAGAAGAATATATATTTATTAACAGGAAGATGTTTATTTCCATACGTAGGGATGCACACGATCGCTAAGGAGTTATAAATAATATTCAAGCACTGGTACTAAATTTAAAGTCACCATTAAGTTCTAAACGAGAATGTATCAGTACAATTAACAGAGCCAAAATGTTAGAATCAATCTTAGTTACAATAAAGAACAGTTAGAATCAATCTTAGTTAGAATAAAGAACAAAAACAACATTATTTGCTAGCGAGATCCATCCTGAATACCAAAAAACAATAGATTACCATATGCACTATTAGCAGTAGCAGCTGCAGCAGAGAGCAAGCTATCATAGCAATCTCTCATGTCTTGCACGTCCTGCAAAAATCCACACAAGCCTACCATTGTGAGACCAATTACATCAGCATTTGAATAATCTCATAGAGAGCACCAAACAGTAAAACCAAAGCACCTTCCAGGACCAACAAGAAAATCTACAATCAGTTACGAAAAGAGCAACAAAGCAGCTCAAAAAAGAGAAGGTCCAGAGTGCAGATCCACCATCAATTTTACACAAATGCTTTTCGTGATCTCCACATCTGAATACATTTCTAAATTGTTCTAACTAAGCTTAAATTGTCAACTAATTCACGTAGAGGTACGAAATTCCGATGGAAGAAAAGCGAAATATAATTAAGAACTGCATCACCATCTCGAGCTAAGCTAACAACGATAAAAGGAAACAGTCCGAAATTGAAATGGAGAGAGAGAGAGAGAAAGAACGGCAACCTGCGAGGCTTGGATAAGGTCGTCCTTCTGAACAAGAGCCCGAAGATCTCTCCGATCCTTAGATTCATGCTTGTGAAGCACACCTCGCAACCGTCGGAGAGAGGTTTTCATGGGGGGGAAGGATCTTTCTCCGGCAAATCAAGGAAATCGAAAACAAAGACGGTCCAAGAAGATAATCGATTTGTCTCCTTCTCCAACTAGGCCATTTTAAGAATGTAAAAATCAAACCAGAGGAACAAGTTTTTTTAGAAAAAGATACTTTAATGCCTTGACTTCGTCGTCTCTTTGGTCCTTATGAATTTTCATTTCATATTAATGTTGATGCTTATTACGTCAGCATGTGTAATTAGAGATGGCACCACGTGCTATTGCTTTAAATTATAAAAGATCTACATATATACATTGCTCATAAACTTTTAACCATATACGGATCCTAAGAATGTAAAAATGGAACAGTATAGTATATGGTATGGATTAATAATCTGATGAATTAAAACAGTAAAAATGAAAGCATAAAACTTATAAAATATTATATATATATATATAAGTATTTTTAAGAAAAAATTGTAAATAAGAAAGTTTAAAGTTTGGGATGAATTTGTTATTCTGGTAAATAATCTGAAGTCAATCATGAGGTATTAAATCGAGTATGATAATTTTCTATGTTGAAAGTTCTCTAATTCTCCATATTCAATGCCAAATTATAGATGACTAATCCCAAAAGGAATCTCTTTTGTTTAGAAACTCATTACACAGATGTTTACCTACCGTCTTTGCTAAGCTTCCTTTCTATATCAAGAACTGAGACAGATCAAAATCCTAAACAATCATAACTGCAAAAATGCTTAAACCCACTGAAGCACCCTATAATAACACAACATCAAACAACTCGAAGCAATGACGCTCAACGAGTCCACATATAATTAAAAATCACATTAAATTATGTGTGATCTACGACATTCGAATGTGGTAGAAAAAAACCGTTACAATTTGTTACCTTTTAAACGATTATCTGAGTTATGAAAGGAGCATAAGGCTAGACCAGATTCTTTAAGGTAAAATTATCATAAAATTATCTAAAAACGCCAAAAAAATTCTAATTAAATCTCAATTATGTTTGACTAAAGCAAACTAATATCATTATTCTGTTGACTAAACCAAATTAGAGATAATGTTATCTCAGCTAACAGACGTACGTTAGGATCTTGTTAACCCTAAACAGAAGTTATTTTCAAATTACAACAAACGACGTCATTTTGTCAAGAAAAATGCCAAAAGAACTTCAACTTAGGTGTGAGGAAAATTCTGTAATTCACCAAACGGCGACGTCGGAAATCCACCAAACGACACCGTCGCAACGATTCACGATTCCGTTACACCTTCCACCATCTCCGTCGCTACATGTGACGCAACTCTAGGTCGTCATTTAGCTCGTCGTCTTGTTCAAGCTGGTGTTACAGATGTATTCTCTGTTCCTGGTGATTTCAATCTTACTTTACTTGATCATTTAATCGCTGAGCCGAAGTTGAATCTAATCGGTTGTTGTAATGAGCTAAACGCTGGATATGCTGCTGATGGATATGCTAGATCTCGTGGTGTTGGTGCTTGTGTGGTTACATTCACCGTCGGTGGACTTAGTGTTTTAAACGCGATCGCTGGTGCTTATAGTGAGAATCTGCCTCTTATTTGTATCGTTGGAGGTCCTAACTCTAATAAAAAGATAATCATTTTCATTCATTTATTCTAATCAATTTGGGTTTCATTTATTCTAATTAATTTGGGTGGGAGGAAAATTCTGCTCTCACAATTACCATCTTCTGATCCACATACTCTTCTTCTTCCAATTATCTCCTCATTTTTTGTACATATGATATTTGATTTTTATCAATAAATTTAACATTTCATAAAAAAAAGCTGAGAAAACGAATAAATAGAGTCATGCTATAAAAATGTTAACAAGACAAAAAATTATGGTTACACAAATATGAAACCAAAGAATAGAACATAATTTTTTTGCTCTAGATAAAAATATTTAGCCGGACACACTCACCTATAAACCCAAATTTTTTATGCAATATCCCAAAAATATCGATCTTTTGAAAGATTATTAATTTATTTATTCATTATCATATAAAGTTCAACTTCCTAATTCTTTTAACTAAAAAAAACATATTTGTGCATATATATAAGAAAGTTCAATAGTAGTAAGTGAACAGAACAATCAATAAATACAACAGAGAAATCAATATGAAGTAAGCAACCTAAATTACATTTATGAATCTAGAACACCAAAGCAAATGTTCTTAAGAAAAATAAAATAAATGAACTCCGAATCTATACCATGCAAAAGTGAAAGGCTTGAAAACCTAAACCATCCAAATTATACATAAAATTCGATCAAGCGAAAATATCAATTTCAACGACAGGATAACTGGTTGGAGTAGCCACGAGAAGTTCACCAAACAAGATATTTTAGCACATGTGAAATAGAGTAAGCAACATTTGGAGAGAAGACTAGAAAGAAAAATGATGATTGTAGAAGAAAAAGAGCCGATGAGGCAAAAGTAATTTTATTTTTAATTCAAAACATAATTATTATAATTAAGAGTAGCATTTAATAAATAATTTAATTATATAAATATTATATATTTATATGGTGGTTTATTATTTAAATTTTTTCATATTTATTAATAAAAATATTATAAAAATTATATATAAACTTCATAAGAAAACTAATATACAACACATTTATTTATATCAATATAGAAATAAGAAAGAAAATAACACAAAACAATACACGGCTCAATATACGAACTAGCAGACAAAAAAAATATATATAACTGAAACGAAACCATAATTTCAAACTAGAAAAAATTGTAAAGTGGGAACACAATTAAAGATGAAAACGACTAATCAAAAATCTTACAATAAAACTACGAAGAGTTGTCAACAAACTGAATGCAAAAAAATAGAGAGCTAAAAGTATGAAGCAGAAAAAAGGCATATGAAATAAAATTTATCCACAAATAGATTAAAGAAACAGATTAACAAACATATCCAACTTCCCATTTATCAATAGTTATAAAAATCAAATTTTGAAAAAATAATGAAAATATGAAAAAATAAAAAGAAGAGAACACAGTTCGCCTATTTCATTTGTTGAAGGTTCAACACTAATATATTTTGTGACTAAATCTTAAAGTGTATAACAAAAATGAGATTATGTATATGATTGCGAAAATAATTTAGAATAAATAGAATTAAATAAAAAAACAATACGAAGAGTTTCAATAACAAAAAACACAACTAATAGCTATACACAAAAGTTTTCAAATAAATTAACTAATCATATAAAATTTGTTAGTAATTATATATTTTTTTTAATAGAAAAATAAATCGTTATTTAAAAGAAGATCCCAAGGCCGAATGCAGATCCAAATTCGAAAATGCAAAAGCCCAAAAAGGCCACGGCTTGCACACTCAGTGGTTTTCTATCATCTCCTCACAAAATAACTTAATAACCCTCGATTGCCCACGTGTGCAATTTCTCAACCATTCCTTATCCCCAAAATATGTATTTTACCCTTCCAATTTTATTAAAAATAAATACACTGAATCAACCGAAGACCACAATTTCTCTTAAAAAAAATATCAGAAAGAAAGAAAGAAATCTTTTACTCGACGTCTCTCTTCTCAAAACCATTTCTTCACGATTCCCAAAATTCGCAGTCTCTCTTTCACCACAATGAGTCCGATCATCGTCACCCAGCTAGCCACAGGTATTAGCGTTTTGGCTGGTGCGGTTTTAGTCAAATCGTTCTTGGACCAGAAGCCCATGGCCGGTCAGTTCCCTCGTTGTTCGACCTGTAATGGTACCGGACGAGTCGCTTGTTTCTGCAATCGCTGGTCTGACGGAGACGTTGGATGCCGAAGGTGTTCCGGTTCGGGTCGTGCAGCTTGTAACAATTGCGGCGGTACGGGAACCGGTAGACCAATCCCGGTTCAAATCACGGTTCCACCACCGAATCGCCCTTTGTAAATTTACACAAATTTGTATAGTTCTTCATCTTCAATCTCTATCTCTATCTCTATCTCTATCTCTTACGCTATCTCTATCTCTTGGTTGTGTAAGTTGATTATATATACTTTTGATCCACAGAGAAATAGGAAATTACTTGTATCCGGAATTTTTAATATAGTTTGTATGATTCGTTGCTCTGTGTTGGCTCAAATGTTGTGAGACTTAAATTCGATTTCCTAAGAGGCTCAAGCCTCTTAAGGCTAATATAGCAAATTCTAATACAAGAACCTCAAATCGTAACAGAGGTTTTCATCTTGTCCAGGCTGTTGCCACTATGTTGAATACAGACTATCTCTTGTCCACTAAAACTCATTCCAAGCTAAATCAAACTTAACTTATAATTTTAATCATTATATGGTTTTTATTTTTGAATATTAAAACGAATACTACAAAGTGAAAATATTCAAATCTCTATTTAAGGAGATTAAATTGTTTCATTTTTTTAGAAAGTATTGTCAATAAACATCATTTAATTAAACAAATTATTAATAAGAAATAAATTAAAACAGAAAAATGTCAATAAAATATTAAACCTTTTGAAATAGTTGGGAAAAAATTACAAAATTTAGTTAACTGAACCAGGAAACCAATGTCTTTAAATTGACTAACGGAATGGTTAATATATGTTAATTCATTTCGTTAGTCACCTTAACATCACTATTTAAGTGAGTTTGTCATTTAAACTAGAAAAAATTGGAGAATGAGGTGTATTTTAGTTGCATAATTTGATAATGAGGTGTACTTTAAAAGTCTTGGTGGATATGGTCTTTCGGCTTAATAGATTACTCATATACCCCTTTTTCTATATACAAATTAATTAATTATTTAATTTCTAATTGATATTGTAAATTTACATATATCAAAAT
>OVBE01004828.1:12621-22995 GCA_900406425.1 Iberis pinnata | reverse complement strand
AAACTCGTACGAAGTGTTTCAATGGTCTTCTCCATCTTTGATTTCTGGATTGCAGCAATCAAAGACCACAATGATTCTTCGATTCTACTAATAAATAACCAATATCTTGTACAATACGTACAACATCACTCTCAATTGCAGACTTCTCTGCTTCTATTTCTTCAACAGTTGCAGACCTTATCACCAATCTTGAATTCCCAACAACAAATGATTAAGCACTTACAACCACAAATAAGTTTCAAAGTAATTGCAACCAACCTCTTCTGTAGTGAGCGCTTGACAACGAG
Source organism: Iberis pinnata (assembly GCA_900406425.1). Classification (NCBI taxonomy): domain Eukaryota; kingdom Viridiplantae; phylum Streptophyta; class Magnoliopsida; order Brassicales; family Brassicaceae; genus Iberis; species Iberis pinnata. The sequence continues at coordinate 22,708 of OVBE01004828.1, read as the reverse complement.
GCCAGCAGAGAGATTCAAGCCCACGCCGAGCTGAAGCTTGTTATTATTTAGTGAAGACGTAATCAAGCGTACCGAGGAAAATCTCGCTGATGATACAGGAAATTAGAAGACACACGTGTAAGGTGGAGATCAAAAGATAATGATGGTGGAGATGTGAATGGATGAACGGCTGTGATGAAGAGAGATCAACGGTTGAGATCAAATGCAATTTTGAGCTAATAAAAAGAAGAAGAAAAACAATTGGGACATATCGATGAAAATTTGTTGTGTTTCTCTCTTCTCTTATTTCTCTGGGTTTTTGTGTTTGATTCCTCATTGTTGCTTTGAATCTATTCTTCTTTCATGATTCAATTGCTTATGAGAAGAAGGATCTTTGTTTTGCATTAAACATTGGTTCTTATTATCACTTTAATCGTTTGAAATATAGTTTTACTGCATCAGCTGAACACGAATCTACCAAGTTGAAGAGAAAACATTACCAGCAACAATAAACAAATGAAATTTAAGGCAATAAAGAAGGCGTACCTGGGAGAAAGGAGAGAGAGACGGAGTGATTAGCTCTGAATCGAAGAACAGGTATCGAGGAAGAGAGTGATGCCGCCATGGAAGTAGCAGTAGAGTAGAATAACGTAAGACTTGGTCAATGAAGAAGAATGGATAACGAGACTTGTTTGGATGAAGAGCTAACTATAATCAAAACCTCAATATAGATATACGCATTATACGAAGGCTTTATGAACCGGCCCAATATTCATTATGAAACTCTATTCTAGGCTTTTTTAAATTAGACCCAATTTTTAATTTGTCCAATAAATTATGGTGTTTTGCAACAAAAATGGAATAAGACTGATTTGTCAATTACTTTCTCTACTAATCTTTTTTTTTTTTTGTCGTCTGAGCTAAAAATAATGAAAAGAGAGCGAAGAATTACAGGAGTACAGAACTAAGACCGAAAAGGAAAAAATAAAAACAGAAAACTAAAGACGGGAGGCAAACAGACGCCACGACAAAAGAAAAAACCAAGCAAAACAGCAACCAAGAGACGAAACTCTGAAACCGCGGCTCTGAGAGGCACTTAACTCCATCTGCGGCACAAGAACGCAAGCCAAAACGCAAGCCCCAGGGGTACAACCAAACAAGGCTAATCCCTATAGTCACCATGACAGGTACACATCCTACTTTGTAAAGAGCACATTGAAACCAAGAGACGGACTAGAACATACCAGCCAGGAAACGGAAGACCGTAGACTGGCGGAAAGCCAAAGAAGTCCGATAGGAGGCGAAGTCGAAAATGCAAAGCAGACGACCGGAAAACGCTGAGAATGGTTTCACCGAGGCAGGTGGAACTATCAACCACCAGGTAGAAATAACGACTACAACCTCTACAGAGCTACACACCCGCAAACTCGGAGGAGTAACGATCGAAATCTGAAGAGATTCTGAAGCGCGACGAGAGAGCAAAACGATCAAGACCAACAGAGAGAAAAGAGTGAACCTCCACCAGACGAGAACAGAGAAACCACAAACAACAAAAGACACGAACCAGCAACAATTACCCGCAACAAAAGAGAAAAACAAGCACCACACCAAACTAACCACACCTAAACCAAGCCCTCAAAACAGCCGAACCACAGAAAACAACCAAACCACCCAGAGGAAAGATATCCCACAACTCATACCAGCCACATGTCATCACCGGCTGAGACCCATTGTAGAACCCTCCTGTGCCAGGGGACCCGGGCCTGGCGAAACCAACACCGCCAGCACACAACACAGGAACCTCCCACAACAGCTACTACTAACAAGGCCAACCGAGAGATCCTTGCATGCCGAGCAGGGAAAGATGAAGGACCACAACCAAAAAAGCAGAGGAGGAAACCCGAGGCAAAACCAAAACCAGAGGAGACAAGGCAAGGAGAGAGCCAAGAAACCACCGACGAAAAATCGTCTAAACTAGCGACAAGGACGCCATATGAAGAAGGAGACACACCGAGACTTGCTGGGACAACCTACAGACGAAGACAAGCAAAAAGACGGTGGATCCGGCGAGTGGCACTAAGGAAGCCGCCGTCTACGCCGGATCAGAGCAGGTAAAAAGGAAGAACTTAACCAGGCGGCGCTAGAGTTTTGGTGAGTGGACAATATGTATTTAACTACTTTTCTCTACTAATCATGCCTATAATTCTTACAAGTTATAAATAATGTAAAATACTAATGCATGCAACCCATATCAGCATCTAGTATTTTGGGTTTATTGTGTGGTTAGATGTCAAATTTTAGGTATGTCACTAAAATTCTAATTAGGTTATAAGCCAACAAAATCATGATTTATTAAATAATAATCTATATATGTTCAATTCTAAGGTTTTTCAAGATCTCCACCTCAGCAAATATTACAGCCAGTAGTAATTTTACATCTCAATCTAATGACATAATGATTTGGAAAAAAAAAAAAATCTATCTAATATCATTTCAAAACCGTAACAGTCATCTTTGTAAGAAGAGATTCATATTCTTCTTTAAAAAATCATATCTCCATTCATTTGTCTTTTAAGTTTCTTTTCCTTAATTATGTAGTTGGATTGAGTAACATATCTAATCCCTTATTCATTTTCACGACGTTTAATCTAATCTTCTTTACGTTCAATCGAATTCTAGATTAAGAGAGAAGAGAGAGATGATTCTCATATCAAAAGAGTTTGAGAAATGGTAATTCATTTAGTTGTTCGACTTCCAGCGGGAGATTGGTTTAGGCGGCAAGAGATGGTGATTTTGTGGAGGCTAGGATGCTTCTCATTTGTAATCATTGCCTCACTAAGTACTTTATTTTCAGTGGTCTCAATTCTCCGTTGCATTTCTCCGCCTCTAAAGGCCATAACGAGGTTTTCTTCCCACTGCTTTTCTCATGATATCTTCTTAGTTATAAAGTTTTGTCATTAGAGATGATTACTTCGCATATCGATCCCCTCTCCTTGTAGATACTATATGGAAATAAAATATATTGTATATATGATCAACCAATCATTGCTCTTGCATTTGGTATGTTCATATATTCATTTCTAGATAAATCTTCTTAGATTGTTCCATCCTCATAAACCTGGTCTCGTTTTATGAGATGGAGTCTCTTAGTTGTTTGCTCATGTATTTCCTGAGAGGAAGGTTGTGCACACACATCTTTTTAATTTCTTTGGATTTTTGCACTTGTTATGATCTCTTATTCTTTTTGGGATTTTATGGGTTCATCCTCCCATAGCAGGGACTAAAAGCTAGCATAAAAAAGCAAAAACATGACAAAATTACTGAGAAGAAAGTTTCAACTTCTATAGGGGCATGGTGTAAACATAATATTGCCTATGTACATCTTATTGTCACATAATCCCAAGTTAACTGTTTGACGATTCCTTTAATAGGTCTTGTGCAAGTCTCATCTAGCCGAGTTCGTATCATACCTTCAATAATGTAATGTAACCCTATTATCTTCTTGATTTTTTATGTTAATGCTTTTTTTTCTCACGTACTTCACCATGTAGTTCCGTGTCTCGAGATTTAGCTATACCAATGCTTTTTTATAACCTCCTTGCTTGAATTTCTTCTTTTCCCACTGATTGTCCATAGTTGTAATCTTGAAATAGAATAACCAATTCATTTAAGTAAATATGCACAAATTATAGATATTCATTTCTTTCTTGAGATTATGGAAATTGCTTCACTCTTTTAATAACAAATGTTTTACTGTATCAGGTTATCAATTTGACTATGTATTCGATAGGACTACATTGAAACATCCTCATAGTAGTTCTGTTGGTAGTGAAATCCGCCATAGATTCTCAGGTGCATTTGAAGCATTTGCGAGAAGGAACGCTACTGGATCCAGTCTCCATCAAAACAATACTAGACATTGACCTCTTGACGATGTTCCTTCACCAGACACCAATGAAACCTGCATTGGTAAAACACAATATTATCATCCTTGTCTAAATGTCAAAACATTGATTCAAGTCTTCTCAGAGATATCGAACTCATCATCGTTTTTGATATGTTTTATTTTTGGGGTCAGTATATGAGAAAGGAAGAAACACTTCAAGATACGAGAGTGCTTCAAGGATAGCAGTGGCCTTGGGAAGTAGGAGAGATCAGCAGCTCGGAGAGAGTCGGGGTTTCAAGGAGATTAGTGTCAAAACATTGATTCAAGTCTTTTATCGCATCAGGTGTGCTAGGACAGAGCCGTGTGGCCTCGAGCAGTGGTGGTGGCCGACCATATGTCTTTCAAAAAAAGAAAATTATTTGCCAACTACACGAAAGATTAGGTAATGTATGGTTACACATCTCAAGTATTAAAATGCGCTCAAACCATCACCAAGTAACTATTATACATGAGTACACATCCCAAATTTAATTTTTATGTTGCAAACTACATTTTCGTTAATTATAAACGAAATCCGTTAAGTGAAAAATATTTGCCAACTACACAAAATATGACATAATGTACTACTACATATCTCAACAATCAAAATATATCATAAACATCATTATGTAATAATTTTACGTAGTGAAATGCACAAATAGAAACATATATGTTACAATCAACATTTTCATAAATAACTAATAGATTTAGTCAAATAAGACCAATATTAAAATTTTAAAATCATCAATTTAAGTCAAACTTAAACTATGACATAATATATTGATACCACTTGACAAAACTTTATTAATTTTGATACGAAACTATAATAACTTAGTACTTAAAATAAATATAATGCTACTAATATTGATTTTTTAAAATTAAATTTCTACGTAAATAAATTTCACATAAACCAAAAAAGATTTAGTCAGCGTAAAACTCATTTTCAATTCTAATTTTCTATTATTATCTTTTTTTAGTTATCTAGTTGTTGAGTACAAAACAATCATTTATTCTCAACATAAACATAAGATGAATAAATTTGATGTATAGAGTTTTGTGTAATTTTGTAAATTGGGTACTTTTTGTTTTTTATTTTTGGAAAATAGGTACCTAAATACAATTTTTTAATAAAGTACTCTTTTAACAAATTATAAAACTTTTTATTACCTTAGAATTTTTGGTTGGGATTTATTATCCGTATGAAATGAAATCCCAATATTATTTTTTTCTCATGATGTTAGCATTTTAAAAATCAAATTCTTTATAAAACTAGACAAAAACGTGCATTTGAATAATTTTTGTTATTTATTATATTTTAGATTATTTCACTCTATTTTATAATTGTCTTAAATTGCATTGTGAAATCACTATTATTGATATTTATTAATGATACTCGAACGAGTTATAGATAATTGATTTTATCAATTAATATAATTAGTTATAATATAAAATCATCAATGATGATGTAAAGAAACAATAAACATATATATTAATGGTTTATTTACCAATGAGATAATGAGATAAAAATAGATCGTGTCATTGTCGATTATCAACGTTCACTGGTCGTCATTAATTGAGTCATTTTCAATATTTTTAATATTTATACTCATTAGATGAAAATTGTTTCGGATTAACTTTATTTTCACATCGGCTTCATATTTATCTTAAGACTTTAACTTATTTTTTATTATTTTGATTAATATATTATGATGAAAATGAAAATGTAGTGTTATCTTAATATCTATTTTATCATTTGTTAAGTTCGTTAGTGTAGTTAAAACTATTTTTTGAGAATTGGTGTATGCAAACTTATAATATTTTATAGTTTGTGTAGCTGACAATAATTTTGGTCAAACTTTAACGATTTCCGTTAAGATTTGACGGAAATGTTGTTTTCAACATATATACATATATTTTGTACATGTCACCATGTAAAATTGATATTTCATGATGTTTATGACACAATTTAAAACATGAGATGTGTTCTCACATATTATGTTAAAGTTGGTGTAGCTGACAAAAAATTTTCCTTCAAAAAACTCAGTCTCTACTTGTATGTTGTTTGGTCCCCTGTCTCCACAAAACTTTTAAGTTTTCATGTATTATATGATCTTTGGATTTTGTGTATTAAAGAATTTTACTCTCTAATTCCTTAATGTAATCACGACAATTTGTTAAGTTTTATTCTGCTCCTTAGTTCTTACGAGTTTTATTTGACAAATTAAAAAAATGTATCTCACATTGAATACTTTGCTAATTCAAATTCTTACATCAAGATATGGTATTCGTGTAAGTGTAGTTAAAGTGTATTCCAACAATCTATCGTTTAAAACGTCAAGTTTAACGGCAGCCCTGATGGCGATTGCGTCAAGTTTAATCTATAAACGTCAAGCTCCTGCATTTGCAATTTTCATGTGGATTCACATGTAACTCAAGCTTTTGATACGTAAAAAACTATATAATATGTTTCATAAAATAAAATATATTATATTTAAACAGAATTCGCGCGTACGAACGGATACAACAACCTATTAGAATCTAAAAATGACTAATCGACTAAAATAACGTTTATGATTCTCAATGAACTTAACATAAATAAAATTTACCAAAACAAATGATTGAATAACACTCAAATTAGGGGTGGTACAAAGCAAATTACTATGTATTTTTGAAATATCTGATATGTACGTATGAATTATCAAAAAAATTTTTTTATCTCTATTCATTTCGTAGTAAAAAACAAGATAGTCGTCAAATGACATATTTAAAATTTTTTATAATTTACATAAAAATGATAAATGTTTCATGTAAACATTATATTGTTGCCAGTTTCCTTTATTTAAATATTCTAAACATTAATTTTATAAATAAAATCCATTATTATATATGAATAATACATATAAACGTAGTGGATTAGATATGCGGTTCATAAAATTTTAATATATGCGATTTGAGATATTTTTTTTTAACGGATACTTAATTTTGATATTTTGTTTTATAATTTTACAGATATTCGGATTTTTGGGAACGAATCGAGACAAATAACAAATCGAAACGAATATAACGGATATTTTGTCTAGTCTTAATTAAGATATAAAAAATTCAAACATTTTACTAAAAACATTTCCATTACCAACAGAAAGAAATGGTATCTCTGAACAAATATAAAGAAAGAAATAAATTTAGAAGAAAAGAAATAATTGTAAAGCAAGAAAGTGAGTCAATATAGAAAGGTTTCCATAATATACAGATTCTCAAATAAAAAGATGCGTGTTGTCATGAGAAATTTGAAAGGTAACAAATCGATTCGTGTCAAGAATCTAACCTATTGAGTTTGTGTGTAGTCAGTCTTACACATAATCATTTGCTCTAATAAGACTGACTTAAAAAGATGCCTATATATAACACAGACAAATGTTTTTTTAATCTCCTTAATTATTGTAACTTGGAAGTTATGACAGAACAAATATTGGTCCCAAGCAAGCGAGCACGAGTTCCAAGCTTCGTGGATAAGGTTTTAGAGAATCAAATCGCCACTTCCGATTGGTTGACGGAGAAAGAGGTATGTGTCAAAAACTTTCTTGAGCTATGCTTTTTCTGCAAGAAGAAACTACGTCCTGATGAGGACGTTTTCATGTACGGGTTAGTAGATCAGATCACCACATTAATTCTATTCTATAGTTATTCTTTAGATTTTTTTAGTATTTGACATTAGTAAGTATATTTGGTTGTAGCTACTTTGGAGCGTTCTGTACAAAAGAATGTAGAACAAAACAGATTACATGCGATTTTTTGTCGGAAAGGTCATTACTTGAGAAAGCAAAAGCAAAGAAGGGAAGATTAAGTTCTTGTTGCACCAAACCAAATGAAGAAGCATCAAGGTTTTACATTTGATGACTCTCCATGTGTGCATAAGCCCTTCTCTCATCCTTTTTTTTTTATTGAGAAATTGGCTTTATCACTCTCCAATGTAATTGGCATCGATATTATTAGATATGCCCATCTGTTTTTACAACTTTGTTGTACACAAAAAGGTTGAAGCCATGGCACTGGCAGTCAATTGGATTTCCCTTCTTTTTTTTTATTTTATTAATCAAGATGTTTGTATTTGGCTGTAAATTCATCTGCCTTTGGGATCCTCTAAAGTTCTCATAACTCTCAGCTTGCTTGGAGTGATTTTCATTTAGCAGCACAAAATGGATAAATCAAAAGTAGTAGCATTTAAAATAAAAGAATAATTGCGTATTTTGTAACCCGTTAATACAAAATGGGCAATCAAAGGGCTGTTTAAAAGGGCCTGTAGTGGGTCCATTATTATTTATCTGTATTTAGTTTTTTTTTTTTTTTATATATAAAAACAAAACAGCCATACCACACGTAACGCTTAACATACATATGGATGGAAGAATATTGTAGATTCTTACATAAGAATGGAAAATTAGAAGAATCATCTCATTATTTGGAGGCATGACGAAAGCCAAAAGTGTGCAAATCCAATGGGTAAAGTCCAAAACGCAAGAGATTGACTTTGACCGTATCTTTCTCGTGTGGTAATATTAATTGTGACATCATCATCATCTGACATAAACAGAAGGTAACGTCGAGGCAAATGATAGAGAAGAAAATGATGTCATGCCTCTTCAAGACAGCTAATCGAATCCACTTACTTATTATGGTAATTACTGTTATAATATTTTCTGTTTTATCTATCTTTTCTTTTGACATAAAGAGAAGACCTTCTCAAATCCATGACGCATGTCCCTGATTTGATGTTAGGTGTTATATACATATGATTGTTTTTTTCATAATTTATTTGTTGTTTGGTTTGGTATAGCTTGAGAACAAAATAAAGAAGAGAAAATATAAAATTGTACAAGACTAGTGAAATCATGTACTCCGTATCGAAGATAAAACATATAATCTTCAAGAAACTTAAGTCCAAGTGTTGTTATAAACATAAAGTATTTAGAAGCTTCAAGATATCACATGGAAATATCGTTTTCTAAACTGCTCGTTGATGAAACTTATACCTACAACACTAGACTGATATATATATATAAAAGAAAAAATCAGTGTATTAGTTAATATGTCTCTGTTTTTTCCCCTAAAAAAATGGAGAAATCGTATTAGTGTGTTAGTTAATATCTTTCAAAATCTATATAGGTGGTAACCATTATATATTCATAATTGAATGGATAGATTATTATGATAATAAAAAGGATAATATAGTTATATGTATTTGAAGAAAAGGAAAGCGACTAGATCCTATCCAAGTGGAGAAATTATGTGATGAGATGAATGGGCATAGCATAGCATAGCATGTGGTTGTGATCTACTTAATAGGATCTCTCATCGTAAGCTTCTATTTTTCTAGATATATATATATAGATCCATCACAAACCACATAAGCAACAATTAATAATATTCGTACGTAGTTGTTCTGTAATCAACAATTAATAAAATAAAAAACAATCTATACATCTAATATATAAAAAGAGGGTTTGTTTCTCACAAGCTGACACCTCAGCTCTTCTCCTCTCCCTGACACATCAACATTTTATATGACAACTCATCGATCAAACTTCGTAATATCATTAATTAAGAAATAAAGTGTTTGACTCTCCCGTTCTACGAAGAGTTTAGCCGATGACGACTCTTCTAGGTTTCAATTCCCCACCATATTTTTTTCTGATAAAAATTCCCCACCATCTCCGCAAAACCCTTCAAATTATCATAGAGATTACTGGGAAAACAACACTCCGACGACGATATATGTGCCATCTGTAAAGATTTCTTCGATGACCCTACCGAGACAGCCTAAAAGTTCTTCTTTTCTAGGTACTTACTACGACGACAATGTTTTTGTTTGTCTTTTGATTTTAGTTTTCCTCTGCCCTTCATCAATTCGGGCTGCACGATTCTCTTATAAATTTGTACTGCAGAAACATTCCATGAGGTGAAATGTAGAAGAGAGAAAAAGATGGAAGCAAGTATTCCTTCATCAAACCTTACACCTTTCTGCATCACTTGCTGCTATAGCTTTCATTATGATTACTGTCTTGCAAAATTTAGTGGATGTGTACCTAAGGGAATGGCTTAACTACTCGAAGGAACTTTGCTTCAAGTAACACTTATCATTGTAGTGTTTATTGATATCGTCGAATGACAATTATACTTTTTTTT
>OVBE01004828.1:0-12549 GCA_900406425.1 Iberis pinnata | reverse complement strand
TTATAAGGGAGAGTGGAACTTATCATGTTACATGAGATTCTAGAACTTTTCTTCCTACCATTAACAAAGCATTACATTATCATCTCTTTGTTTCTCTACGATCCTTTTCAGTTATGGGTGTTTTTTTTCTTTTATCGTATGATTCTTTTTAAAGATTAAAAGAATACATTTTACAATGTTTCTGGTAGTACCAGTCTTTGGAGTGCGGTAAGAAATCGTAAAGTATTGGTGTTTCTTTAAGCTTAAATTAACAGTTAAGAGTCTGGGGATGATCATGTTGGTATCAAACAAATGTGCAAGCAAATTAAGAACCATGACAAAAATGGTTTTTGTGACAATCTAAACTCTTGGATTGCAACTACGAGTTTTTCTATAAGTTTAAATAAAAATAATTTATGTGCAAGAGTCTGGGCATATCTTACTTTAATCTTATTTTAATTTTTCTCTCTTGCATAACCTGTGAAGGAAATACTGATATTTTACGTATATAACCTTGCAAGTTTAATCGATATAATCTCACTACTACTGTGTTCTTATCCTTTGTTTTCAAAGTGAAAATTATTGGATTCACTGGTGTTTTCAAGCTGACTTTTAGGCCACTGGTTGATGACTTTCCTAGCTTTGAAGCTGTCAGTGTTTCTCATAGAGAAAATGTTAGCGTTGCCTTGAGTTTTTGAAGTTGTAGCTGTAATTGACTAAATTAAGGGGTAATACTTTCTTAATCTTGTTGCATCCTTCTGCGTGCATACATGAGGATGCACATGTGTGTGCTTCATTAGTTTGATTGAAGAAAGCTATGGTGACACAAATTTAGAGTGGCAATGATGAGTTTGTGTTTAGCTTGAAACATCTAATTCGGTAACAGAAAAAATTGGACTTCACCCTTAAGGTAATTGGAGGTGACATTTCAGCAATTCCTCGATTCTCGGATGCTATTGAGGTTTGACCTACCAAAAAGATTTTAAAAAAAAGATTTTTTTTTAGTTTATATCTATGTATATATATTTTAGATTTAAGGTTTAGTTTAGAATTAAGAGTTAAGTTTGTTGGGGTTTAAATATTAAATTTAGTTTTTTATACTTTTGGAAAGTTAATTTAAGTGGTATCAATGTATTTATTTTCATGATATTTTTGAAATACAATCTTAAAAATAATATTTATTATAATCTTCTAAGATTATTTGATGTATTATAATAAAAATATTGTAACTGAAACTAATTTAGAACCAAAATAAACAGCCACCAAAATTATTAATACTTTCCAAAACATTAATAAAATAATGGTAAACTATCTATAAAAAAATATTGTTAAAAAGAAATCCCGTGTGTATACACGGGGATACATCTAGTATAAATAAAATGTAAATAAGACAAAAGAAAGAAAGAATTGATCATAGAAAAGCGAAAAGGAAACAAATGATTGAGAAAGAGAGAAGTGAAAGGCCAACTATCTACCGTCACATATGTCTTTTGTTACTTTATTAAATTCAGTTAACCACACCTTTGATAAATCCTACATAATTTCTATGCACCCAACTCTCTAAACAGAATCAATCACAAAATTTATAATAACCAAATGCTGATGAATCAGTAGGGATTAAGCTCAGAGCATTGAGAAAGAAGTTCCTCAACTTGAATCCTTGAGCTTTTCTTAATACGGTTTCTATATATCTCTACAGAGAACAAACTATAGACTGGCCTATGATCAGAGAATCTTGATTCTCCACGAACATATGATAGCTGAGTAATACCGGTCCCGTACCAGAGTATCCGGTCACACCATGCAGGAGTTCGTCTTTTGGCCTTAGGAAGGCGATCATCTCCATCGCCAGCATATATATCTGAATTGTTATAATATTTGTAAGTTGGTGCAAAATAGATACTTCCTTCCTTCCATCCTTCAAAGACACGCCCTTTTCTTTGTTCTAATCGTAGCTGTCAAAACACTCACTTAGAAGAGAGGCATTTGATTAACTTTGTATGAATGTAACTAACTACTTCTTACTTGATCTTTTTCAAGCAAAGCAGTCCAGTTTCTCATTTCTACAAGGGCCTTTGCAGACCGGTAAGAAAGAGCTATACGATAGTTCAAGTCTCCAAGCCAGATTATCCGACTGAAAAGAGAAGATTCTATTGAGTTGATTGCAAGAACATGGTAGCATGCAACAGAGAATGAGAATCAATACTTACTCATGTTCTAGAATCGTCATGTTGTTGCCTGAAACTCTAGGGAATCTGGTTTTCCTTAGAATCTCTAAAACATCAGAGTTTCTTCTGAGCTCATCGCCTTCTTTCTGACCAGAGGTCAAGTGACTACAGACAAAGCAGAAGCTTGTCTGGTGTATAGACATACTAATTGATATAGATCCCTGCATTCACATTATATAAACAAGGGGATTCAAACTCTGATGATAAACTACATCATTAAGAAATATTGGAATGTACCTTGTTTCCAAGATAACCCATTAAGCCTCTTCCTACACAGGACACTTTAAGGTTCTTGACAGAGTCTCTTAGATCACTCTTCACCCAAACTGTTAAGAATATTCCAACCATTTGCTTACTCGCCACTAGACAATATCTAGACTTGTCTCCCAGAGAAAACTCTTCATAAGAAGAAGACTCTGAGGAGAAAAGCCTGAAGCTTTGGTCGTCATAACCACCCAACATGAAACGGTCACATACGCTTAATCTCCGCTCAAGCTGTGGCTGCAGGAATGCTGATTCATTCATCCTCAAGCTCCTGCTCAAGGAGACTGGAGAAGGAGTCCGGTAGCTTCCGGTGGAGTTATCCGGTTGACTGTTTAAGGTTCTTCTGATAAGAGAGACCCATTTCTTGGCCGGCCCGTGGTCTTCTGTGCCTAATACGTTACCAGCGTTTAAAGGGACGATCTCTTGAAATCTGTAAAAATCGAAAATCAAAAGATTACGTTTGGTTGAATTAGAGAAAGATTAGTGATTATGTAAGTACCCAATAACGTAAATGTCGGAAGGAGGTGAAGTGAGAAGCCAATCGTCGAGATTTAAATAACTCGGTGGAGATTTTCCGGCGACGTTCCATGTAGCAGTAAAAACCCTGTTCATATAATATTTGTATTAGAAACAACAATCCAATCCAATCAAATCAAATCAAAACAAACCTAAGATGATGAACTTGTGGTCTGCTTTTGCTCTGAGTCTCTGCAAAATTACAATCAAAATGGTTTCTTTTAAGATGATACAGTAAAAGTGAGACAGAAAGAAGCGCATGGTATTTGAATGATGGACTGACCGATTTTGCTTTTTTTAACAGAGCATGAGCATGCTTCTTCTCTTTCAATTACATTGTACTCTCCACCTTCACCTTCACCTTCACCTTCACCTGCAAAAAAGTAAAAAACAAAAGGCTGTTCACTTCTCACTACTCTCGAATCAAAAAAGAATATTACTGTTTAATTAAAGGATTTGAAATGAGTTTAGTTACCTCTGTTGAGGTCTGCGTTAAAGTCTTCTGATTTGCTCTTAATGTTAAGCCATTTCTTTACCAATAAAAGCTTACTTTTCTTAAGACTACTTCCATCACCCATTCTCTGATTTGAAAATTTAATCTTTTGTAAAACCCAATATTTATAAGCATGAAGAGCCAAGTGAGACCACTTAAACAGAGGAAAGACGTTGAGATAAGAGATACAGAAACAAAGGAGCCACGTTTCTGGGCACGGAGCAAAGTAGAGTAGAGAGAGAATTGTTCTTATGCTGTTTGTATTAGCTTCCTCTCTCTCTCTCTCTCTTTGAAGCTTTCTATGCAAAATCCAAGGAAACTTCAGAACCCGAGTAGAAAGAGATGGGTATTCGGGTACAACCCGGATCTTCTTCTTCTACTTCTTGTTTTCTGAAATGTACCTATCTCTCTCTCTCTCTCTTTAAAGAACAGAAACTGTAATTCTCTCTCTAGAGCTTCTGCATCTATGCCTAAAAAATTGTGGGTCCGGCCCATTTTAAGCAAATTAATTAAAACCGAATCGTACCCGTTTTTTCTGCATCGGGTCGTTCTGCTGGGTAAAAACGACCCGGTAATTTTCTGAATATACACGATTTATATATCTTTTTTTTAGTTTACTAGTTGTACAGTCCATAGTTATTGCAGTTTCCCTCAAACTTCTTTACGTAATTAATTGATTTTATCTTCCCATAATCATAATCATAATCATGTAAAATTCAACTGTTTTCTTAATTATCACCCAACTTCAACTTCAACTTACTACTATAAAATAAATTACTAATATAGTATGTTAGAATCCTGCACTTAAATAGACATCTAAATTTCATGCATAATATTATCAGTTAAAACGATACACGTAGGTGACAATCTTGTTGATTTGTTTTGGTTGTAACTTATTGTTATTTTTAAATTTATGATATTATCAGTTAGGGCCGGCCCTGATGGAAAGTTGGAAGAGTAAGGGCTTCATACGCATAATTATATAAATTTTAGGGACATCAAAAATGCATTATTTTTAGTCTCTATGAGGATTCTTTGGGACGAGTTCGATCCTCACATCCTGTTAAAAGACATCACTTTTGCCCTAAGCTTTAAGCATCAAATACTTTAGGACCGGTACGGTTATCAGTAAAGATATATATGTTATTGTAGGTTAAAAAAATAGTCATAATATATATATGTTATACTAACAACTCAACTAGGTATATACGAAGAGGAAATACGACACAAAATAGAATGAATACTTTTGGTTTGTGCTATTTATATGCAATACAAATCCCGGATTTTGCAATAAGAATAAACACATAAGCCAAATAAAAACGAAATCTCATATTTTCGGGAATATGTCGCCAAGAATTTATACTATACTTGTTACAAAAATGCATGTATAAAGGATGACGTTTGATGTTTCAGGAGACAACAACAACAATGTAACTTTATTATTTTTATCATAGGAAAAAGGGAGTTAACACGTTTACCAAAATAATATAAAGACCAAGAAAAACAAATCTTCTTCTCTTTTTAGTAAAATGTGATATTTTATTTTATAGAATTGAGTTTGTTGTGTGGAAAGAGGAGGAGGGGACTCTTTTGACTCAATCTAGACTAATGTCTACGGGACCATTATTATTCACATTATCAAACCTATAATTTTTTTTTTTGTGCATCACTTTCATATTAATCATCAGAAAAAGCCTTCAGAAGGCAATACATAAGAGCTAAGACATTGTTTAGCTAGAAGGTCCGCCTCTTTGTTCTCAACCCGAGGAATAAAAACGAACTTTAAAACATCAAAACCATTAGATAAGATCCTAATATCAGTAATGATGCCGTGAAGTTCCGAAAGACATTCTCCCGAGTTTAGAACGCCTATCAGTTGTTGACAATCTGATTCCATCGTGAGTGATGTAATGTTTAGCAAGATTGCTTCATTGAGGGCTTCTCTAATAGCAAGTCCTTCAGCACAAATTGCCGAGGGGACTTGTGCTTCGGCCTTCTTGCTCTTAACCATCCAGTCTCGTTGAACTTCTTGCGATTCTCTTCTAAAGATCCAAGCTAGACCTGCAACCAGAGACTCTTTCCTCCAAGCTGCATCAGATTGTCCTCTCCACTCTGTTATTACATGGAGACTTAGATGAGTACGAGCAGGTCCTAGATTTGGTTCTACGTCTTGTGCCTCCAGCCATTCTCTTGCACGGGCCGAGGCAAGAGTTATAGTCTCTGCTGCATTTATCTGTTTTCCTGAAAACAGATTTTGGTTTCTTGCGATCCACAAGTACCAAAGTAACCAAGGGCTAATAGGTCCATTGGATATTCCGGTTGGTGGTAGGGGTAAAGCCTTCTCACAAAGGCGCCAAAGATCAATGAAACCGGTCTCCGATACAACCCGAAACTCTGGTGTAATCGGTGCTCCCAGCCACACTTCTTTTGCAAAAGGACAAATGAAAAACAAATGTTCTAAATTTTCCTCTGCTCCACATCTTTTACAAAGTGTATCCGATCTGCAACCTCTCCTCGATAGATTTTCACCAGTTGGGAGGGAATTATGCATGATTCGCCACAAAAACATTTTAATTTTTTGGGGAATTTTCTGATTCCAAACGCATTGGTTCCAGTTTAAACCTTGCATTGGGGCTCTTTGGTTCTGCGTATGTGCCGGTTTACTTAAAGCTCTAGCAACAGCATATCCAGCCTTTGTAGAATAATTTCCAGAAGGATTTCCAAACCATATCCTCTTATCTTTTCCTCCATGTAAACTCGGCCTAATGCTTAGAATTAAGTCTTTCCAGGGACTGAGATGTTCGTCGATCATGTTGGGATCCCAGCACGTTGTGTGCGGTTTGAATAAACTTTCCACTCGCATATCTTTATTTAGTTGTGTCGCAGGTCCGGTTGGGCATAAACATGCTACAGTGGACAGCCACTTATCCGACCATATTTTTATCTCTTTCCCATCTCCTATTGCCCAACCGAGTTTTGCTTGAATAATGTTTCTTCCATTTAGCAAGCTTTGCCATCCATGTGATGATGACTCTGATGGTTTGCACTCTAGCAAGGATTCATGGCGATGGTATTTACCTTTTAAGATCCTTGCTAAGAGGCACGTTGGGTTCATAAAAATCCTCCATACTAGTTTTGCTAGAAGTGCATCGTTGAAGTCTTGGATGTCACGGAAACCAAGTCCTCCGTCTCTTTTTGTTTCCGTTAGCTTATCCCAAGCTACCCATGCCATTTTTCTTTTATCCGGTTTCTCATCCCACCAAAACCGTGTCAAGGCCGATTGTATTTGGTCACAAAGAGAAATAGGGAGTTTGAAACAAGACATGGTATAGACCGGCATTGATGATAGCACACTCTTCAAAAGCACCATCTTTCCACCGGCGGATAAAAACCGGGATGACCAACTCAAGGCCTTTTGTCTTATTCTATCGACAATTGAGGAAAATAAGTCCTTCTTTGATCTTCCAAAATGTTCCGGTAGGCCAAGGTATTTGCCCATGCCTCCCTCTTGGTTTATGCCTAGCTTTATCTTCACCGCTTCTTTTACAGAATTTGGTGCTTTCCGTGAGAACGTTATTGCCGATTTTGCGAAGTTGATCACTTGTCCCGATGCTTTTCCATAGTCTTTAATGATTTCCACTAAGGCTTTTACACTTTTCTTGTTTGTTTGGCAAAAGAACATAGTGTCGTCGGCAAAAAGGAGGTGGTTGACTCGCGGGCTATGTCTTGCCACCTTAATTCCTAGTAGGCTTCCTTTTCTCTGTGCTTTCCGACAAAGTCCGGATAATACTTCACTACAGAGAATAAAGAGAAACGGGGAGAGGGGATCGCCTTGCCGGAGTCCTCTTTTTGGGTAGATTTTCCCCCGTGCGGATCCGTTTATTAGAACAGAGAAAGTTACGGTCGTCACACATCCCATAATCCACGTGATCCATCTATCATGGAAGCCCATGCGTTGTAAAACACTTTTGAGGAAATCCCATTCTACTCGGTCGTAGGCTTTGGACATGTCTGTTTTTACTGCCATTGCACACCTAGTTTCCGCTTCCGATGTTTTAAGGAAATGTAGGACTTCGTGAGTAATAAGAACATTGTCCGAGATAGCTCGTCCCGACACAAACGCGGATTGATTGTCCGATATGATCTTCGTTAGGCATCTTTGGAGTCTTCTTGTTAGTACTTTGGAGATGATTTTGTAATAGACATTACATAGAGATATGGGTCGATAATCCGCAACTTTCCTTTGACCCGGGATTTTAGGGATTAAGCAAATATGTGTGGCATTAATTCCTTGGGGTAAAGATCCTGTTTCAAAGAACATTTGTACTTCACGTACAATATCACGTCCGACGGAATGCCAATTTGCGTGATAGAATCCCGCAGAGAAGCCATCGGGTCCTGGGGCTTTATCCGAGCTTATCGAAAAGACCGCCTCTCTAATCTCTTCAGGTGATGGTTGTTTAATTAGCTCTTTGTTCATCTCTGTTGAAATACATGGGTTTAAGGCCTTTGTTACAATTTCGCTATGGTCTTGTGCTTTAGAGGAGAACAAGTTGTGAAAATAAGCTACTGCCACTTTCCCTAGTTCTTCTTCTTTGAACCATGCTTTCCCCTGTTCATCTTCAAGGACCGATATGAGATTTATTGCTCTCCTTCCTCTTGTAGAAGCATGAAAATACCCCGTATTCTTATCACCTAACTTGAGCCAAAGAACTCTGCTCCTCTGTTTCCAGTAGCTTTCTTCTGCTTGATATGCTTCTTGAAGGTCTTTATTGATTTTCCAAATTGGGTCCATGTCAGTCCTTGTAGTCTCCATTGCCTGTTGTAATTTTTCTTTGAGTTTCACTATTGCCTTCTCACTGTTTTCTTTTTTATTTCTACTCCAGGCGCATAGATCATTTCTTACTCTGTATAGTTTTTGTAGAATGGAGTCTCGAGGGTTCTCTTTCCAGACAATTCGAGATCAATTCTTTGATTTCAGGTTTGTCTTTCAACCGCCTGTCAAATCTAAATAAGCTTTTGCCTATCCTCCTTGATAGATCAAGATGAGATATCAATGGTTTATGATCTGAGCCTTCAAAGTGTAGATATTCGCTATGGCTAAAAGGAAATTTCTCAAACCATAGAGAATTTGCGATGGCTCTATCCAAACGACATAGAACCCACTCTTCACTTCTTTTACCCCTCCAAGACAGGAAGTTTCCTGTGTGTTTCAGGTCGTAAAGATCACATTCAGAGAGAAGAATTCTGAAATCTATAAAAGAATCTTCTGATCGTATCGTGCCTCCTTCTTTTTCCGAGTTATTTACGATGTCGTTGAAATCGCCGGTAAGAAGCCAGGGCTTGTTTCTCATGGGAGCTAGGGAGCTAAGATGGTTCCAGTTTTCTCTTCTCAAAGCTTTGTCAGGATTTCCATAGACAAAAGTAGTGAAGCAGGAGAAGTCTTCAAAAGAAACTAGACAATCTATTAAATTATCAGATGAATAGAGAAAATTCATGTTTATTTCCTCATTCCAAAAGAGTGCTAATCCCCCTCCACACACACCATGGGGTGGGACTAGTAAATGTTTCTTAAGATTCAAAAACGATAACTTTTCCAGTACAACATTATTCGGATTTTTTGTTTCCGAGAGGAACAAAATCTGCGGTTGGTGTGTAGAAAAGATTTTCCGCAGTCGTCCCACTGTCAAGGAGTTCCCCAATCCTTGACAGTTCCAAGCCAAGATTTTTAAGGAACGGGATCGAACGGATCCCGAAAATCCATCCTCTTCCTTACTACCGTCTCGTTTTGGTTCCTGCTTCTTCCATCTTTTTGAGGGGATACCATTCGCCTTTGTTTCCTTCTCGGGGATGGTTTCATGATTTTTGTTTTCCTTTTACGTGAGCCAGATCCTTGTATCATAGCATTGTTTATGCTTGCCTTCTTTTGTAAGAGGAATCTTCCAGCTTTCTTCAGAGGGAGGGCTGACAGAAGCAAATTTGAATCTTCTAGTTGATCTGCTGGTGCTGGGATTCCTAAGCGCATGGTTGCTGGAATTTGAGAATAGTGTTCTTCTAGGTCTGGTTCTATTAGCTCATCTTCTGATAAAGCTATCTTTTTCCCTTGTTTTGATTTTGAGTGTACTAATTTTTCTGCAGCCTCTTCTACTTCTCCTTTTTCCTCTGCTTTCTTCAGCCACATCTTCCTTGCTGCACTCTCTGATGGGTCTGCACAGCTCGTATACTGTTCCATTGCATCCCTTACTTCAACAAGAGCCTCCTGGAGAGCTTGAGCCGAGATTGTATTTCCTACTATTTCTTTTTCCTTCTCTGTTGGGTATCTTCTATCCTTTAGAGAGTCCTCTGTTTCTTTTCGATTTGATTCCTTGTTTATTTCTCTGTAGAAACTTCTTGATCCATTTGAAGGTTCTTTATGATAATGTGATCTCTGAACTGAATGCTCACTATGAGAATCCCACTGAGAAACATTTTTCCTTGAGTAGTGGTCATATCTGTTATAGTTGTGCATTCTATGTCTCAAGTCCTCTTTGTGTCGAGGGGGAAACCCATGCCCTTTCTCCTTATGGCCTAGATGATCTCTGGTCTTTGGAAGAGGTAGGCCTCTCTCTACTTTGTGAAATGAATCTGATGAAGTTCTGCTTCTGTCAGATAAATGTCTAATCCCTTGATCTAGAAGCTTTCTTTGTCGAGACTGGTCCCCAGCAAATGCCCTATTTTCTGAGCTTCTGTCTCGAGATTCGGTAAGTGAGTTCACATGTTGCTTTGGTAGGCTGCCATGATCAGTGAGAGATGTTGAATGTGTAATAGTAATATCAGGGCAATCCTTAACTTCATGGTTCAACATTAGACAGTGTGAGCAATGTCTTTCCAGCTTCTCATACACAAGAGATGCTTCTACTTCATCTCCATTTGAGAACTCAATTGTAGAGGAGATTATTAACGGTTGTAGAGCATTTATATGGACCCGCATTCTTGCGGCGACGCTGGTAATCTCCACTGCCTCAACCCAGCCAATATCTTCTCCTATGCTTCGAATAATTGTGTCTGTCCAGAGGTGAACATGGACTCCTTGAACTCTAATCCAGAACGGGATGAGCGATGGGAAGGATTTAGACACTGTTGGTTCCCATCGTTGTAGTATAACCATCCATCTTGCGAAGTGGTATGGACGGTTATCTAGTACTCTCCGGAGATCTTCTTCAGAGGAAAATTGAAATTGGAATAAGCCCCCCCTAGATCAGATCCAACTGGTCTGGTTACTGCTTTCCATCTCTCTGAAAGTACAGGTATCAAAGACCAGACCCTTTGAGCAGAGATGTTGGTTACTCTCCCGATTAGAGTTAGGGAGTGTTTTCTGAGCAAAACCTCATTATCTGGCTCATCGACTCTCACCCTTGCTTTTCGAGGTGGTAGTTCTTGGGTTACAGCTAAACCTTTTCCTTTCTCAGCAGCTGAGAACCGTGAGTTCATTTTCTTCTTTTTCTTTAAAATCCCTTGGTTTTCAACCTGCAAAACAACCCAGGCAAAAACACAGTACAAAATTTCAAAAACAGATCTGCACCCTAAAGGGTGTGAGCTTTCTGCGACGCGTCAAAAGACGGACGTGAATGTTTCTTTCCCCTCCTCTCTTAGGCAGGGGATGAGTCTTTTTCGTAAGCTTAAACTTCTGGGTTGCTGACACGACGGACGAAGACGAAATGAATGGTTGGAAACAAGATGATTTGGCTTGTAAAACACGAAATCCAGCTTGAGAACGTCATTTCTAGATTTTGTCCGGGCCTTTTGTTTGTTTTCAATCAGTAAAAACAGAGAAAAATTAACGCCGGGAAGGGCTCCGTCGTAGTCCGCCTCTGGATGGCCGGTGGTTCTTCATCGAAAAGGGGTTTACCCGATGGTTAAGGGAGAGAATTTGAATTCTCGAAATCCGGGCCTGGGAGAGTTTTTTTTATCAAACCTATAATTACCCAACTTTATTATACCCAAGAGTACATTGCTATATTACATATGTCCCATGCCAATGTTGATTGTACTGTTAGTGAAAATCTGATTTTCACTACTTTGCCTTAAAGGTTTTGGAAGAGTAGCTAGAGTCAATCATCACTGAGAAGTGCATGTTTGTACAATCACGATACACAATGTTATACCATAGTTTATTTTCTAACACAAGAAGTTGGGGTCTTGTATGGGCTTAATTAAGTTAGAGGGCCCTCCTGTTTTTCTTTATATTATCAAATTTCGTGATTATAGAATCGAATTTTCACTTTTGATACAATATTATTTTGCAAAGAAGTTAAAAAAGTGACACATGCTGCATGTGGGAGACTGTGTCCAATCCTTGAGAGTTGAGACTTGAGACCATTACTTATGTTTATTAAATACTGAGTTGTAACTTTTATTTTAAATAACATTTTCTTAGTACCGACTATATAATATAACAGTAATCAACAATCAATGGGGAAAAAAGAAGATACTAATTAAATATATGGATGTATATGTTATAACATATACTGTATCTATTATCGGCAGCATTCATATACCACTTAAATGAAAATACATTTCTCATGCATTTCAAGTAACAAAGGTAAGGTTCAGTAACTTTTATGTGTGTATAATTATTAATTAGATAAGAAAGCTTGTGATAAGTTAATGTTATATAATTACGATTTGATTGTTTATGTGTACGACTACTTTCTGATTAGAGATACGTACTGTTTAGATAAAGGGTTGATACTGTATTATTTAACAATTACGTCAACACAAGTACACCTAATAATAAACTAAGAGTAATAAAAAATTTCTAACATTTATTATATACACAAAAACCAAGGAAATAAATTAAGGTTGGTGCTGTCTTTGGACTTTGTAGAATATTATGGTGGCACATGGTGGGAATTATAACGATTCAGGATATATAAATACATGGAAGAACATAAGACCATGTACAATGGTGTTTCTTAAGTGAATTTTAAGAAAAAAAAATAATTAAAAAAGGGAAAAAACCTTAAAAATATTCAAACTCTCTAAGTTTTGCCCGTTTAATACATGAATTTGTTTCGTTGCCATATTAAT
>OVBE01004827.1:0-22995 GCA_900406425.1 Iberis pinnata | reverse complement strand
TGTGAGCTCTTACCACAAGAGCTAGAAGCCCGGTTGTGATTATATATTTTAGTCAGTGTTAAAATAAAATTTTAGTTATTATTAGATTTTTATAAATCATAATTATAACTATGCATAATTAAATTAAACTGTTATAATTATAAGAACTAATTATCTATAAATTTGAAATATATATATATATATATATATATATATTTATATATTATAATTACCTAAAACTGAACATTAGAAATGAAAGAACATTACTCTTTTGAAAAATATGATTTTGATCATATGTGAGTGAATTTTTGTTATATTTTTAAAATTTTTCTTATAAATAAACATAATAATAAAAGTAAGACGTGTAAATTTTAAAGTTGAACAAACTAACTTGAGATAACAACATAATTTTTTAAGTTACAATAACAAACTTTTACAAAAATATTTAACACTAATACAATAATCATCTTCTATCATTAAAACTAATATCATGTTACGGTTTTAGTTTTAAATAAAGATAAAAAAATATACATATTTACTTATTCTAAATTTATAATTTATATTTATTTAATATATTCGCTAGTTTTCTTTTACAAAATTGTTAAATATTAATATTTACAGTCAAATTACTCGGGCGATTAAATTGGCGATTTTGTAGGGTTATAGAACTTTTCGTCTTTTGACCTCCGACGCAAGGCACCAGTAGCGTTGGTAATGTCCGGCGAAACCGCTGGCTATCCCGGTGACGCAGCTTCTCATGGGCTTGCCTCTTCGGGACATATCTTCTCACCGCTCATAAATTCATTTCCCAATCCCGTGACTGCTTCTACTTCATCACCTGTTACATCGTCCTCTCCAACCAAGACTCAACTTCCAGCATAGAAAAATGTTGTTACGAACTCACCTACATCTCAGACGATTAAACCAACTGTAACACTTGATGGTGCAACAGCTTCAACATCCATCCCTATGACCCTCTTAGTTGACAAATCTTTGTGGACAGAGTATTTGGTTGGTTATTTTATTGGTGATGCTCCACACATCGAAAAGGTGCACGCCACGGTTAATCGTATTTGGAAAAGAGAGGGGCAGACCTCACGGATTGATTTTTAATTCCTCTCGGATGATACCGTTCTCTTCCGGATTGTATCTTCGGAAATACGGTCCCGGGTTTGTCATCGAAAGTATTGGCACATTTCCAATATCCTTCTTGTTGTCCAACAGTGCACACCTTCACAATCTTTATCTAAACCAACACTTTCGTCTATGCCCATATGGGTTGATTTCCATGACGTTCCTGATTCCCTTTTTTCCCGTGCAGGTTTGAAGTTCCTAGGTGATATCCTTGGAGATGCCAAACAACTCCAACTGAAGACCAAAAATTTTTTTCGTCTTGATATTGCTCGAGTACTCATTGTACTTAATCTGGATAACATTCTTATTGACACGATTCAATTGGAGAATGAATCAAAACCGATCAAAGTCAGTTAGCCGTGGTTACCGGAGAGGTGTACCAATTGTTCTACATAGGGTCATAAAACCCAAGATTGCAAGAAGAAGGTCTCGATGATTATCCAGGAGAAAACAGTGGAGCCCATCGCACAACAATCAGATGAAAATCTGATCACTGTTTCAGACAACAACCAGGAAGCAAGGATTGACTCTTTGCAAACAGAGACTAATCCCACTTCTACTCCAAATACTATACTTCCATCTCTTATTCCATCCATCCCTACTCCTTTGATGCATGATAATACTAACGATGCTTCTATTCCTTCAACAGGTACACCAAGTTGCGGTGTAGTTCCTGGACAAGCTCAACAGAATGATGACATCGTCACAATAGTTGATGAAAACTCAGTCCCTTTGAATGATCCTGCCTTGGAACTACTTGATAACTCCACACGGGCTAAGGCTCCGGGATAAGACTCTACACAACTCGCATCGTAATAGGACTCTATCGCGGAATGGTCAAAAGTCATTTGTTCAAATCGCAACACTCAGACACCACCTAAAGCGTCCTCATAACTTGGGTCGAAAACCACCTTTTCACCATCTATATTCTTTGTTCTGGCGGACAAAGACAATGTAGATGATAAAGAAAAAGGACAACTAACTGATACAAAAACGAAACAAATGGTCGAAGGCACTAACGCCTCATGCTATAGCAGCCGCACCAAGTCCAAAACATATTTGCCTAATGCTCCAAACTCCCGAAAGAAAATTAAGAAGATGGTTCCCAAACAAAAACCAGTCGCCTCCTCCCGGAGGTACTAATGATATGGTGTTGTTTGCTTGGAATACCTGGGGTTTTAATCAATCCTGGAAACATATCCTTGTTCATCAATGTGTTTTATCTACTAATCCTCAATTTGGTTGTCTTCTTGAAACTTGTGTTCAGACTGAAAATTTCTCTCGTGTCTTGCAGGCTGCGTTCCCGGGGTGGAATGCGATTACAAACTACCAAGCCCACCGTCTGGGCAAAATATGGGTTTGCTGGAGAGATGGTGTTGAAGTCACACCAGTCTTCATCACCTCTTAACTTATCACTGTGCTGGTTACTTTACAATCAGGAATCACTGTATTGATTTCATGTGTATATGCATCCAATTTTCAGGTTGAAAGACTGGAACTTTGGAGAGATCATCAAGAAAGTAGGCGTCATTGTGGCTCAACAACCTACCCCTGGCTAGTCTTCGGTGACTTTAACAAGATCCTGGCTATTTCTAAGCAATCCAACCCAGTCAGATGGGCATGTTACAATTCCAGGAATTTGTCTCTCGGTGTGATCTAACAGACTTGGCATATACGAGCCCTAGGTTCACCTGGTCAAATAACCGAGATGAGGATCCAAAGGGGAAAAACCTTGATTGCGCAATGACTCATGGAATCACCATTTCCCACAATCATACACAATTTTTGAATCCAATGGGGTCTCCGACCATGCTCGAAGCATCATTCACCTATCTATCCCTACCTCACCTACTCGTAAACCTTTTAAATTCAAGATGTTTCTAACATCTCATCCTTCTTTCTTGCAGGTTATTGACTTACAATGGTCATTATCTCCAGCTATCTTCGAATCCCCCATGGCCCTGCGGCTCATTTAGATCAAGCTCAAGCGTCTCAAGGCTCCTCTTCGTGCCCTTAATCGTACCGCTTATGGGGACTTACATGCCCGTACAAAAGAGGCTTATCTCACGCTTTATAAAAAACAAGACTGGGTGCTTCGGTTTCCCTCACATGACACAATCCGAGATGTGGCTGTATCTTCACATGAATGGCAGCGTCTTGCTCATGCTGAAGAGAAATTCTTCAAGCAACGCTCCCGTATTACTTGGCTTCCCGAGGGTGACCAAAACACTGGTTACTTCCACCGCACTGCTTCTGTTCGAGCATCCAAAAATACCATCAAAAGGCTGCATTTGGAATCGGGTGCCTACATAATGGTCTTACCATTGATTAAGCAAATTGCTGCCGACCACTTCAAGAAGTTCCTTCAGTCCCAGCCATCGATCACACCATTATCCCCTCTCTCTTATCCTCACTAATTACCTATTGATGCCCGCTAGAAGCAGCAAATTCACCAAGCCGTCATGTTCTATCTCAGGACATTAAGGACATCCTTTTCTCTATGCCTCAGAACAAAGCTCCGGGTCCAGATGGTTATACTTCGGAATTTTTCAAGGCAGCTTGGTCTATTATCAGAAGTGATTTAACAACAGTAGTCCAATCATTCTTTTTGTATGGATTTCTACCTCGTGGTATCAACGCTACTTTGATATCACTAATCCCGAAGAATGATGGTCCAGAAATAATCACTGACTATAGACCCATATCCTGCTGCAACACTATCTACAAGATCATATCCAAGCTTATTGCAAACCGTCTCAAGACAATCCTCCCCGAAACCATTGAGCCCAATGAAAGTGCATTTGTAAAGGGCCGCCTGCTCTTGGAAAATGTCATGTTGGCAACCGAGATCGTTACAGATTACCACAATTATCCCCTCGTTTTACTTTAAAGCTTGACATAGCGAAAGCGTTTGACATTGTTAATTGGGATTTCATTGTTTATATTTTACAGGCCATGTAGCTGCCACCTATCTTCATTAGATGGATCTACCTATGCATATCCACAAACACTTTCTCGATCTCTATAAATTGTGAACCAACCGGATATTTTCCCAGCTCTCGTGGAATTAGACAGGGATGTGCCCTATCTCCTCACCTTTATGTCATTGTTATTAATGTTCTATCTAAGTTTCTGAATGCAGCGGCTGCTTGTGGACACTTTGGGTACCACCCTCGCTGTGAAACTCTCAGACTCACTCACCTCTATTTTACTGATGATATTCTAATTTTTTCTGATGGTGCACCCGACTCGCTATTCGGTATTATTGATGTCATAGATACTTTCGGCAAAGCCTCGGGTTTACAGATAAACATGCATAAATCATTCATCTTTCTTCACTCTTAGCCTACACCCGACATCTTACAACTTGTCAATCATCTCGGGCTGCAACATGAATCCCTGCCAATCAGATACTTGGGCTTGCCTCTCACAACGAAAAAACTCACCAGGCCAGACTATGCCCCTTTGCTAGATTGTTTACGCTCACGTATGTCCTCTTGGGCATCTCGATTGTTGTCTTTTGCAGGTCGTTTGCTGCTAATCAAGTCAGTGATCATCAGCACGGTTAATTGCTGGAACTCAGCTTTTAGGCTTCTTAAAACTTGTCTTCGGGAGATAAATAGTATGTGTGCAAATTTCCTTTGGCCAGGATCACCAACAAATCATCACTCGGCAAAGCTAGATTGGGCAGATGTACGTAAACTGAAAGAATCTAGTGGCTTAGGCATTCGGTCCTTTGAAGATGCTTTGAAAGTTTTCTCTCTTGCCATCATTTAGCGACTAGTTACCGACTTGCGATCACTATGGGCTATGTGGATCCACATGTATCTCATTTGGGGATCAACCTTCTGGGATACAACATCGGCAGCCCCGGGTTCATGGCTGTAGAGGAAGCTTGTCCAATCCCAATCTTTAGCTATTCCATTTCTAAGGTTTGACATTGGTAATGGACGCCGTACATCTTTTTGGTTTGAGAATTGGACCATGTTTGGTCCCCTTTATTCCCTTGTAGGTGAGTGAGGTATTAGAGAATATGGTGTACCTCGCCATTCTAATGTGGCGCAGGCAGCCTCTACCCACTCTTGGCGCATTAGACGAACTAGAAACCATGAACTACGACATCTTCACGATCGTATTCAGGCTCTTCAAATACCAAATCCAGTTGCGGGTACCGACGTCATTCTATGGCGACATGGACCAGATTCGTATAAATCAACCTTCAACTCCTCTACTATTTGGAGCCAGCTAATTCCATCATATCCTAAACTCACTTGGTGCTCTTCTATTTAGTTTCCACAATCTATTCCTAGATATGCTTTCATTTCGTGGCTTGCATCTCTTGATAGGTTGCAAACAGGACGAAGGATGCGCATTTCGGGAGGGGATCAGCCATGCTGTCTCTGTGGAGAACCAGACGAAACATGGGACTATTTTTTCTTTGCATGTACGTATTCCTTCACCATTTGGTTGGATCTTATAGTGTGCTTGTTACATCGTCGTCTAACACCGGATTAGACTACCACTCAAATCTCCCTGCGGCATAGCTCTTTATCTTCCATTGACCGGGTCTTACTAAGGATGTGCTTTCAGACAACCATATACCACATATGGCGCGAGCGCAACAGCCAAAGGCATGGAAATCCACATCACACCACATCATCCATTCATCTCACCATTACATGCACTATCCGGGACCACATTACCAGCCTTCATTGCCTACCATCTTCGCCACTACACATTCTTGCTCAAAGATGGGACTCCAATCACTTCATAGTACACTAAACTCGTTTCGGCCAACATTACCGATCTTCACACTCTATTGTACTTGGCTTTACAGGTGGTGCTCTTTGGGTTGTACTCTTTTTCCCGATACTAGTTTTGTCCCACAGGGAGTATTGAGTTTTAACGAGGCAGTCCAGAGCACAATCCACACCTAAAAGCTCCTACCAAACCTTTATAGCATTTTTTTCATTCTTAAACTCATTTTATATCAAACTTATTTTGATTAATAAATTAAACATTTAATCAAAAAAAATTTAATACTAACATATTTCAGTTGTAGTTATCAACAAACATACAAACTGTATTGTATTTTTTACTCATAAAATTATATATACACAATTAATCTTGTACATATTTTATATTTTCTTTATTTTAATATTATAATTTATGTTTAAATTATAATATCATTTTGCTCTTTTTTTTGCTATTATGCTTTTTATTATCTAGTTTCCTTTAAAAAACAATACCTATTTCCTTTTTTTTGTTATTTTATTATTTTCGAAAAGTAATAAACTAACAATAAGAAAGTTTTCATTAGTTTATAATACTACGTTANGGGGGGGGGGGGGGGGGGAAGGGGTGTAGTCAAATAAACATTTTATATGATTTAAAATGATTTGAGTTTAAGTAAGTTTTTACGTAATTTTAGGTGAATTAGAAAAATTCATGTGATTTTTTTAACATTCTCTACAATCCCACCTAAACCATGTGATTTGAGATTTTATATTTTTAACTAAGAAAATCCTGTGGAATACCATCAAATCACCAAAAATTAAATACTTAAAATATTTTCACATTCAATACACCCCCTCCTAATTAATAATAACAGATGTCACAATCGTATAAATTATAATTTTGTACACTCACGTGTAACGCCTTCTGCTTTATTTAATAGGATATACTGGATTTTATGAAATTTTTATTTCCAAGAAATCAATATACATATTATAATAAACTAGATAAGTACCTGCATAACATGCGGGAAAACAAATATTTTTATTATCAAAGTTATAATTTGTATTATTAAAAATTCATATAATTAAATTTATTTTAAATTTACAGTAACATGTTAAACTATTCTGATATTCCATTTTATGATAGACACAAAAATTTAAAAAGGAAATTTCCTAAGAATATTTGAAAATTTTTTCAGTTCTAAGTTAAGTTTGATACATATCACATTCATATTAAATGTGTTATAATGTATATAATAAAATATATATGATAGTTTATTCTTCCTTTCTAATATTTTACATTTTTACAAATGTTTTTTTTATAATTTACTTATTAGTTTTCTATTTTTCATACTATTTTTATATTTACTTATTTTTTTGATGAATTGTAAATTTTTCTTTTTTCTTTTTTTATGTGTTTCTTTTTTTGTTAACTTATAATATAGATGATTCTTTTTCCTAGGTACGTTTATCATTTTTTCCTTTTTTATGTGTTGTATCTCTTTAAAAGGTTTGACAATTTTGATGAATTTATATTTGAAAATTTAAGTAATAATATGCCAATTTTTAATTATTATTTTTATGTTATATTTCCTACAAAATTTTGACACTTGTCAAGATCTAAGTTAAATATTAAGTTAATTAGTATGACACGTGTCACAATCAGGTGAGTTATAATTTTGATACATTCCGCTTTATATAATAAGATAATATATATATATATATGTATGTTTATACGTTGTCATTCCATACCAGATCCGATCAAAAAGTCTAAACTAACGCAGGTTCAGCCGTTCGAGCGTAGCGACAAGCTTTCACTTTACTGAAGGCATGGGGCCTTGGCCCATGAAAAGAGTTAAGTTTCAATCAGAGACTAGTCTCTAGCCCATGGAGACACTTTGGTCCAAGAAGATGAAGCTGGCTTAGGTGAAGAATAAAAGATCTATAGAGACAAAAAAGCTTCTTTAGTAACAGGAGATAAACATGTAAAGAATTTCATGTGAGATTATCTTAAAAACACTATAATGCACTGTCTTATAAATAAGAAAATGTATTCATAGATGTGAGATTAGACATAATTCAGCCTGTGAATCAGTTCTAGAACCACTATACCTATTCTAAAAAGAACTATTCTCATAAACAACTTTACCCACAAGTTACAATCTAACCTAGCAACTTAGGCGAGATCCTGATTCAACAATTGTGTTGTATGTGGTGAAAATAGTTAAAAAAAATTTTCTCATGGGATAAAAAACAAGCATCTTCAACTACTTGAGATATTCTCAGATCAAGGATAACATGTCACCAGGGAGCTGGGCGACAATGATCCATCAGGCGATCAACATAGGGGAAACCAATGAGGCCTACCTTAAACAACATGAATAAAATCTTTGTAGGGATGAAGATCACAAAGAAAATGAAGAACAACCCTTCAAGAAGTGGTACATTGATAGATATATAATTTAAATCCTAAACTACACTGCAGAGAACATATTATAGTAGTATAGATATGGTCGAATCCCACAGAGATCAGACAGTACAACGTTCAATTTTATCTCAAATCAAGCTAAGACGGAATATCAAGATTGTTTGTAATGGAATCAAAACAGTACTTGAAATAACGGTTGTAAACAATGAAATAAAAGTGTCAGGCATTAGGGAATTCCACATGTATTCAGGTTTAAAATCCAAGGTTAAAATGCAAGATTTTACTATGAAAATAGTTCTCAACATGAAAAGACATAAATAGAATAATCTCCTCTCTAGGTATTAAACACTATGTTCGAATTATTAAAAACAAACTATTGCCGTGTCTAACTAATTCAACCATGCAATAATGTTTGATGACTTAAGCTTAAAGAAAGCATAAAAGGAAAAGGAAATAAGAATTCTAGAAGATTAGGTTAGATAAAATATTTAGGAGATATCTAAATATTAGAGATTATCTAAACTAATAAGATTTCCTATTCTTAGTGTTTCCTAATTGAGTTAAGAATAGAAAGTGTTTCTTGATTAGAAATAGGAACTAGAATTCATATATAAGGAGATGCTGAGTTGTGGCATAACTTATGATGAGAGTTTATGAGATTTGAGAGGTTTAGGTTTTGAGAGATTTTCCTAAATCTAATAAAGAAGTGTTATTTCTTTATATATAAGTCTTATCATCCAACAATTGGTATTAGAGCCAAATTTGCACGAAATTTGTACGAAAACGAATTCTGCACTAGATTTGCACGAAACAAATTCTGCACGAGATTTGCACGAAACGAATTCTGCACAGAATTTGCACGAAACGAACTCTGCACAGAATTTGCACGAAACCTATCAGATCCTTAAGGTGAAGACTTGACCGGATCAACAGAAGACGACTCATGTAATCAAACATGGATAACGTGAGTAGGACACAACCTCGTTTGAGGGATGTTGGATCTTCATCCATTCAATGTCCGAAGTTGACATCGACAAACTATGTAGTTTGGGCGATGAAGATGAGAGTGATGGATGATGGTCAAGGACCCATAAAAATAAACGGAAAAGACATTAGTGAAGATAAGAAACAAGACAACATGAAGAAAATAGATCAAGAAGGATCTAACGAACTAGGAGAGTTCGAATATATGTTTAAAAACAAGGAAGAAAAAGAAATCATGGAGTTGCATGATGAAGAAATCATTAAAGAAGAGGAAGATAACGTTTTAAGTGGAAACGTTTCAAGAAAAAATAACATTGATGTGATCAATGTTAATGAAGAAAGAGATGAAGACGTTCATGATGAAGAAGAAGAACATCAAGGTGATGGTGATGTCGAAGCCTACAATGAGAATAAACGTGAAGGAAACGAGAATGACGAAGTAGTAGAAATGAGAAATCGAACGCTATTGGATATGACTAGAAGCATACTAAGGCACATGAATGTTTCTGAATTTCTATGGGGAGAAGCTATAAGACATGCTACCTATCTCCTAAACCGAATATCAACAAGATCTTTGATAGGTAGAACCCCATATGAAAGCTTCAACCAGAAGAAACCGAATATAGAGCATATTCGAATTTTTGGTTGCATTCGTTATGCAAAGAAAGAAGTACAACATCTGAAGAAACTTGATGAAAAAGTCACATACTGGTACACCTAGGGACAAAGCCCAATTCTAAAGCATATCGATTATTGGATCCAACAATAAGAAAGATTGTTGTGGTGGGTAGAGATGTAGTGTTTGATGAAAATCAAAGTGAAAGAGGGGAAGAAGTCAACGACACTAATAATGTTGATAACATAAATGAACCCACCAATGAAGAAACCAATGAAGATGAAGAAGAAGATTTTGACCAAGATCAACAAACGATCCAAATTCCCATCATAAGATCATCAAGACAAGTTGTAAAGCCCAAATACCTAGGAGATTACGTGTTGCTTGGAGAGAAAGAAGGAGAACAGTTGTTATTAACGCTAGATGAAGAACCCCGTAATTATAACGAAGCTAAGCAGCCAAGCGTGTGGAGAAAGGTTTGCGAAGATGAATTATTATCGATAGAAAAAAACATGACTTGGTACCTTGTTGATAAACTGAATAGAGTAAAAGTGATTGGTCTCACATGGTTTTTTAAAATCAAGAAGAATGCATATGATACTATTAACAAGCTCAAAGTCCGACACGTAGAAGCATGTCGTGTCAAAGAGGCGAGGCTACAAAACATGATGTCCGAAGGAATGCTATATGCGTTACATGAGAAGCATGTGTGTAGCACATATTTAGAAGGGCAAGAAAAGAATAATTTCCCGACCAAAACAGAACACTTGACTTAGAGGGTGTTTGGTTGTGTATACTACACAAAGATCAGTGTGTCGTACAAGCAGAAGCTAGACGGGAGATCAAGGACAATGATCAATTTCATGACTGAACTTGGAATACTAAGACTTCCCGATGATGATTTTACAGAAGTTTGACATGGTCAAAACAATGGACTAGATCACGAAGCTATAAATCAAGGTGAGGAAGGATATATACACAAGTTGGTGTATGTGATACAATACCGAAGAGAGCGTAAGATTGAGGATAAGAAGAGATATGAGATTATGATGTTGTCTCTTCTTCTGGAGACTACTTACGAGATGAAGAAATCATTGTCGCCATTTTTGTCTTTAGAGTTAGGAGATGACGGACGTTATAAGATGGAGACAAAGAAGAATTTAGATGTGACTTCAAAAAAAGTCGCGTCGTTGTTTGAGTATCCATTGGAGAAATCCGAGAAAGAAAGGAAATATGAGAGTGAGACGGCTTATAATGATAGTGAGCTTGAAAATTTAAGAGAATTAGTTAAGGAGTTAAAAGAAAGAGAAGTGACACTCGAAGGAGAATTACTCGAATATTATGGACGTAAAGAGCAAGAATATGATATCATTAAGTTACAAAGACAACTCAAGATCAAAACTGTTGAGATTGATATGTTAAACATTACTATTGATTATTTTCAAACTGAGAAGAAAAAACTTCAAGAAGAAATATCTCAAAACAGTATTATGAGAAAGGAGCTTGAAATCGCGAGAAACAAGATTAAGGAGTTGCAGAGAAAAATCCAGCTTTATGCTAATCAGACGAAAGGACAGTTACTCATGCTTAAGCAACATGCTTCGAGTCTTCAAGTGGAAGAAGAAGAAGCTATGAATAAAAACAGTGAAGTTGAGAGCAAGATAAAAGCTGTTCAGGAATTGGGAGTAGATGTTATAGAACTTAAGAGAAAAGAAAACATAGAGCTTCAACACAAAAAGAGAAAGTTAACCATTAAACTCGATTCAGCAGAAGCAATAATTTCAACTTTCTAAAACATGACTGAGAGTGATAAAGTGGGGAAAGTAAGAGAAGAAATTAACATTTTGAAGCATAACAATGAGGTTTTTTTTGTTCTGGAGAATGGTAAAAGACGGTATTATATTCCCGTTGTTGACTGATCCTTGTGAGAAGACTAGCTTGGAATCTCCACCGTGTTTGAAACGACTACGAAAAGAGCTAAAACATAAGATATTAGAGTCACTTCATGGCATAAGTGTTGCAAAGATGGCTTGTGTTTGTTCAGAAATACGTTTATTGATGACAGCTTAAAGAACAATGTTTTAAAAGTGGAAAAAGATTTCGAGTTAAAATTAAAAGCCACAAGTGGTAGAGAGAAAGCCTTGAAAAATGAGGAAATGGTATTAGAAGCTGATAAAAGAAAGTTGCTTGAGGATGAGAAAGTAATTCTCAACTTTAAATCTGAAGCTGGAGAAGAGGTGGATTATATTTTCCGGTCGTTGGTGGTTGCGACGGGTGAAAACGCTAAGCGTTTTGTACCGGAGATTGATGGGCTTAAGACAGAGTTTGATGGAGAAGTGATTTATGCATGTGAGTATAAGTTCGGTGAGAAATATAGAGGAAAGAGAGTTCTTTGTGTAGGATGTGGAAACTCAGGCATGGAAGTTTTCCTTGATCTTGCTAATCATAATGCTATTACTTCGATGGGTGTTCAAAACTGGGTAAGCATATTATTATTGTTGAAGGAATTGAAGAAAAAAATAGAATGAAACAAACGTGATGACTTAAGCTTAAAGAAAGCATAAAAGGAAAAGGAAATAAGAATTATAGAAGATTAGGGTAGATAAAATATTTAGGAGATATCTAAATATTAGAGATTATCTAAACTAATAAGATTTCCTATTCTTAGTGTTTCCTAATTGAGTTAGGAATAGAAAGTGTTTCTTGATTAGAAATAGGAGCTAGAATTCTTATATAAGGAGATGCTGAGTTATGGCATAACTTATGATGAGAGTTTATGTGATTTGAGAGGTTTAGGTTTTGAGAGATTTTCCTAAATCTAATAAAGAAGAGTTATTTCTTTATATATAAGTCTTATCATCCAACAATGTTCATATTCAATTTTTCATAAGCATTCAGGACAATACTCTTGCAAGCAAGAACACTTATTTCATTGTTGCACCAAGAGCTCAAGAAGGAAAATTTGAAACCACATTTCCTAAAGTACACCTCATATGCACAACAGTGACTTTTCCTAATAAGTTTCGGACTCTCTAACTCTGTTGGAAAAACTAAGGCAATGTCTTTTGAAATGCAGAGGCTGCGTCTAAATTCCTTAAGTCTATTCTTGGAACATCTAGAAGGAGGGTGAGGACCAAAGCGTGAAGAAGCTTCGAAAATAACTGGAACTGGGGAGACAAGGGGTAGAAAATATTGCTTGGAATGAACATAGATGGCGTCGAATGAGCACTCACCACTGGAGTTAGGAGAATGGAGGAGTTCCTTGGGCCAAGGAAGTCTTGAGACTTCACGAGCCAGGATGCTCGGAGATACTGTCTTGGACATAACATCCGAAGAGGAGCTAGGCGAGCTGCCGGGTAAGGAGCAATCCGATTCGATGCGAAAGGTCCTGTGGCTTGACTTGACTAGGGGACATTTCGGTGCGAGAGCAGGCGCAAGAGGCTCGATGTGGGAATGACCCGGAGCAGGTGAGCATTCAGCTCGGTGAAGCCTCAGCGCAGGGTTCGGCGCGAGCAGCTCGACGTGGGGATGGTCCAGTGTGGGTGACAGTTTTCCATGGGGACTGCTCGGTGTGAGCAGCTTGATGCGGTGACTACTCGGTTTGGCGCGGGGACTGCTCTATGAGATCACCAGCGTGAGAAGCTCAACGCGAGGATGGTCTAGTACGGGTGATGGTTCGGCGTGGGGACTGATTATAGTGGTCAAAAGTGCTGGATCCGGTGCAGGGCAATAACGCACTTGGAACTGGTCCATAAGGCTCCTGATTTGAGGGGTATCCATGAGATAAAGGAGAAGAGAGAATGAAGAAGAGAATGAGGATTAAGAAAAGTGAAAGATGTTGAGTGAAAAGTAAGAAAGAGAATATGGAAGAGTAAAAATGTGGGGAAAAAATAAAATGAATCTAAATCTTGGTTTATCTAAAAATGGGTGAAGAACTTGATTGAAAAAGTAGGATTTGATCTAAATATCTGTGTAATTAATGAAGAAAATAGTTTTGACAAGATTTAAACCACAAAATAGATCAAACTCGACTAAAATCCAACTAAATTCACCAAAATCTCAAGAACACAAACAAGGTCAAAGAGGAACTCAAGAGAGAAAAGAAAACTAAATACCTTGGAAAGAAGCCTTGGGTGGAGAATTATGAAGCCTATGTGGTAACTGAAGTAAGGGTTCCGACACAAAAACCTAAAGAAGTAATAGAGTAGAAGTGAGAAACCAGAAGTTCTTAGCGCTTCATATAGTGGAGTGAAAGAGTAAACTAAGGGATTCTAATTTTGGAATTTTGATCCTCAACTCCCTCCTCACCGAAAAATCTGCCTAGAATCGCCAAATCTTCACTTAATCCCAAGGTGACGGGAAGTTAGCAATTCCATGAAAGGAAAATTTTCATTAATGGAATAGGGACAAAATGTTGACGCACAAATTAACACTGGTCTACTTGCTGGGCTCAAGTCGGTTCATGGTACAGAGAAGAGGAGTTGAGTCGGTGCTCTCGAAGGTCTTGACGATAGGAGAGCTGCGCCGGTGCTCCTGAGAGTCCTTGTGATGATAATGCACAGAGAGCTATGATGGTGCTCCTGAAGAGTGCTCGCCACGACCACACACAAGAATTGCGCTGGTGCTCTTGAGAGTTCTTGCAACAACAGCGCACAGAGAGCCGCGAAGGTGCTCTTGAGAGTCCTCGCGAGGACCACGCATAGGGAGCCGTGATGGTGCTCCCGAGTGTGCTCACGAAGATCACGCACGGAGAGCCGCGCCGGTGGTCCCGAGAGTGGTTGCGACAATCATTCACTTGAAGCCCGTGAGCACAAGAGGGTGATAATCGGCTAGCAAGACCTATCACGAGCTAAGCCTAAAATGAGCTGACTTAACCGCTAAGAATCCCAAAGCGGAGTCTCCAAATAAGTGTTGTGAGTAAGGGTCAAAAAATCGGTTACACGAAGTTTAAAAGATGTAATAGCAGATGGAGGGCATGGAAGGTACATTGGATGCGAAAGATGGTCGGGGAGCCACAAGGAGAGTCCTATAAGTAGTATCCATGAGGGTCCTGAAAGGGGACCTAAAACTTGTTGTAAAACTTTGCATATTCTTTAGAGAAACTTGTGACTCTTCAGAGATCATTGTAATCAAATACATATTCTAATAAAGATAT
This sequence comes from Iberis pinnata, assembly GCA_900406425.1. Lineage (NCBI taxonomy): Eukaryota > Viridiplantae > Streptophyta > Magnoliopsida > Brassicales > Brassicaceae > Iberis > Iberis pinnata. The sequence goes on along the minus strand of OVBE01004827.1, from coordinate 7,963 downwards.
ACATTTTTGTTCATCTATTATAATCAAATCTGTTGTGAGGGGATTTTGTCCTCACATCTGTACTAGCTAATTTCAAATATTTGCATTTATATTCCAAGGGATTGGTTGTTTAGGGTGCTTATTGGTTTTAATAGACGTTTCTTCATGCCTACTAGGTTTTGATTTGTTTATGAGAATTAGGTATAGGTATAGCTTAGCTTGAGATTATTTTTCAAGGGATTGAATCCAATTGTTTATGAGTTTATAGTCTAGAGATGATTTCTTGTTTCAGGTATGTTAAACACCAAGATAGACTAAGGAGGGTCACTAATCATAACCCCATCCTTAGGAATTTTATTTTTTGTTCTTTTTAAGTTTCAATACTCTGCTTCACTTATTTACGTGTTGTTGTTTATCTGTTTAGTTCTGAATATTGCATATTAATTCTTATGTTTAAGTTTAGTTTCTTGTTTATTCTGTTTTTTTATGATGTATGTTTAAAACTTTTAATCGAGTTAATTGAATATGATTACATTAAAAGTTGTTAATAGCTAATCCATTTGGATTGATAACCTATTCTGACGCAATGACAATGATAGTACGCTAGCCCATTGAACTAAGTAAACCAAAAAATCTTACTATCAACATTAAAGTGGGCTTAAAGGAAAACATGTATCATTGAGGTGGAAGGATGGGGTAAGCACAAACTGGGGGTGCTACCACCTCTTACTTTAGGTGTAGGAGAAGCCTCATAATTCTCCTTAAACTCGCCAACAATGCTGGACAACAAGCCACATGTAGACAAGCCACTTGGCTCAAAAGACGCTAAATGTGTCTTAATTGGTTTATGAAAGCAAGAGGTCTTGAATACGAGACAATGAATCACTCTTAGCCTCCTTATTCATCTCAAAATATGTTGATAGCTTAAAACCAAGACATATGGTCCATTAGTGGTCATAAGGTCACAAGTAGTTCGATGGAAGAATATGATTTGTGCCTGTCCTAAGTACGTGGTGTCAATATTCTAGCTAATCAAGTATTGAGTTACTTTTTGTACTTTCCTTAGACATAAGAACAAGTAAGTTCATGGAGATCACACTCTCAATCTCACGAAATATCAAATTGTTGAACGGAGTTACTCTGAACCAGCCTCTTCTAGACCGATTAGAAAAAATGGAAAAGGAGTTTGCGGAATAAACAAAGGCGCTCTCAAATCAGAACAAGGCGATCTCCCATCGCCTCGAAAAAAAACATTAGCCCAAAGACGACCGCTCCGATCCTCAACCCGACGATATCCTGTTACCAGGGAATACTCCAGGAGACTATCATTCATCCCAACACCAAATTCCATAAAGACACATGCACACCGATCCAGTGTCGTCGATGCTTCTCACAATACCAATTCCCATGATGAATAATCCACTTCAAGAGCCGATTAGCCACTGGAAAACCCGAGTAGTCAAACCATACCGAGCATGCTAGAAACCTCGATGGGAACTAGGACTAGACATACCCATCTGAACACTCAGATGACAAATCCGAGGGATACGAAGATTATCGCCATCCGTCTTAACAACCGAATAAGCGACCTGAACCCTCTACCCAAGAGATCCAAGAGAAAAAAAATTCTCTTCAAAACACCATCCGACAAAGGAACTCAAAAGTCCACCAGGCGATCAATTTGTCTCCTGAATTGGATCGACTAATGGAAGAAACTCTCCGGAGTCGTATGCTTGCACATCAAGAACGCTAAAGTACAAAACCCCAGGAAGATCAAAATCCCTTTTTACGAAGAAAAAAACGACCCCATCGTGTATATGACAGCTTTCCCCATAGCAGTCTCTCGGGCTCAGTTCAAGGAATATGAGAAAGACGTAGGATATTGTCAACTGTTCATCGAGCAACTTCAATGGTCGGCTCTAACATGGTTCTCGCGATTGCCCGAAGGATCAGTACATAGTCATAATCAGATGAGTCTCGTTCCTGAAACATTACTCTGTATACATTAAGAAGGACATTTCATATGCCGATATATGGAGCACGCCCCAAGGGCCCAACGAATCCCTCTGACAATTCATAGTTTGCTTTAAGGAAGTGAAATACAGAATGGTAGTAACTGACAACGCAGCTATTGCCGACCTCAAAAACGAGGGTTAGGGAAATCCAAATTCTAGAGTGATATGATCTTAAACCTCCGACAACCATCAATGATGCCCTCCACAGAGGAAAGGTCTTCGCACAAATAGAAGAAGAACTAATCAAGATGTGCATGAGGAGCAGAGAGAAAACTAAGGCTTCTCAGCTCGCCTCAAGGCGCCTTACCGCGGTAGAAAAGCAGGCCCTATAAACCAAAAAACCTAAGAGCGGTCAATGGAACTAATATAACGACTGGGTGAACAAGGAGGCACGAAGAAACATTAAGATTATCATAACTAAGATGGTCACTCTACCGAGGAATGTAGAAGTATAAAATCTTTCTTGTTTGCGAAATATCAATCAGGAGAGCTGGTCAAACCTAGTCCGACCAGCCCAGAAAACTCCCAACATAACACAAAGGAGCAAGGTGAGGAGGCCAACCCCCTTAAAAACCTCGGGATGAAATACCGTAGATTGCACCAACTCCACCATTCTAGAAAAGAATCAACATGATATTGGGGAATCATCAATTATTCCAGAACTAGGTCACGTCAATCAAAGCATGCGAGTGGAGGGCTGCATCGTGCGAAAGGTGGCAGACCAAACCTCAAGAAGCCGGAGAACATATCCTATTCAAAGAGCTAGATACGACAGGCCTTGACGTGCCCCATTCCGACCCATTGGTCATCGACATGATCCTTGGAGAATTTGAAATTCTCATGGTACTCGTGGATACCGGAAGCTCCGTAGACCTTATCTTACTCAAGATGGACATTTACCAATCTCAGATAGAAGGACCTCCAACGCCACTAACAAGTTTCATGAGCAAAACCGCTATGACAGTTGGGACGATTAAGTTTCTCATGCACGTAGCAGGAGTATCCAAAATGATTGAATTTATTGTAGGGACCGCCCGACGATATACAACGCGATCATGGTAAAACCTTGGATAAACGCGATGAAGGCGATACCTTCTACTTCCCACCAATACGTCAAGTTCCCTACAAAAAAGGGGTCAAGACGATCAAAGGAAGTCATTGGTCAATTCGATCTTGCTTCTTAGAAGAACCTCAGCAAAAGAAAAAATGCCTTATAAAAATTATAGATTGGGGAACCAACTACCCCATAAACTCTCAGTTATGAGAAACCAAAGTAAAACGAAGTGACGAGATATTGAATTGACCCAAGATTTTTTGGAGAGCTACGTCAGGATAGGTTGCAAACTACGAAAAACATAAAAGAAGACCTAATTGACTTCCTAAAAGAGAATAAACACACCTTCGCATGGAGAACCGTAGATATGCCCGACATAAGTTTAGATATAATGTTTTGCGAGCTAAAAGCATACCCAATTTACAAACCAGTCAAACAAAAGAAACGCAAGTTGGGCGCTAAACGAGCTTTGGTGGTATGAGATGAAGTAGAGAAATTTTTGGGCGCAGGGACCATTACCAAATTCAAATACCCGGACTGGCTGGCGAACGCCATGGTGGTCAAGAAAAAGAATGGACGCCATGGTGGTCAAGAAAAAGAATGGGAATTGGAGAGTATGCATTGAGTTCACAAACTTAAACAAAGCATTGCCCCAGAGATAGCTTCCCGCTACTGAACATAGACCAGCTAGTAGATGTCACATCAAGATATAAACTCCTCTCGTTCATGGACGCCCTCTCCGACTATAACAAAATACTAATGCACCCCGATGACAGAGAGAAAACAACCTTCCTTACCGAAAAGAACATATATTGCTACAAGGTCATGCTTTTTGGCTTGAAAAACGCTGGGGTAACCTATCAGCGCGTAGCAAATAAGATGTTCTCGGAGCAGCTCAGGAAGACGATAGAGGTTTACATCGACGACATGATCGTTAAATCCTCCAAAAAATACGACCACGTAAAGAACCTTCGCATATGTTTCAAATTCTGAACACCTACAGGATGAAGCTGATTCCGGCTAAGTGCACTTTCGTAGTCACTTTAGTAGAATTTCTCGATTACCTAGTGACCAAAAAGGCATCGAAGCCAACCCAAGCATATCAATGAACTATTGAGAATTCCATCGCCAAAAAACACAAGAGAAATACAAAGGCTAACAGGTCGCATAGTAGTCCTAACTCGCTTCATATCCAAATCGACGGATAAATATCTACCGTTCTATAATCTTCTCAAAGGAAATAAGAAGTTTGTTTGGAATGAAGAGTGCGAACGGGCATTTAATGAGCTAAAAACTACCTGATGACATCCACGATGCTCTCCAAATTGCAAGAAGGGGAAACCCTGTTCCTTTACATAGCGCTCTCAACACACGCGATTAGCTCAGTCCTAGTACGCGAAGACCTTGGCAAACAAAAAAACCAATATTCTACCCAAGTAAGATCATGGACGATGCAGAAACAAGGTACCCAACAATAGAAAAAATTAGTCTTAGCAGTAGTCCACTTAGCAACAATACAACCGCTGCGCATGTCCTGTACAGCCCGAACCAATTCGAAAGACTGTAAAATATGGGCAGTCGAGCCGAGCGAACATGACATAGAGTACAAGAGTAGAACATGAATAAAGTCTCAAGTGTTTGAGGATTTTCTCATCGACCTACCACCAGAGATGGAAAATGAATCCAAGTACTCTGAAGCGTGATGGTCTTTATACGTCGATGGACCAAGCTCCAAGCATGGCTTAAGAGTGGGCATACGAGGCGATGATAGTCGGCCTGTGTCTTCCGTTAGCAATCAAAGTGAAACAGATCAACGCATACTGCGACTCCCAACTAGTGGCAAACCAATTCAGTGGAGAGTTTGAAACAAGAGATGAGCGAATGGAAGCATACTACAAGTGGTGAAAAAAAATTCTAAATATTTCCTCGAGTTTGATTTGATTAAAATATTTAGAGGAGAAAACACACCTTTGAAGGCACTCGTAGCCCCAACCTCAACTACAGACCCTCAAACGACAAGGATCATCCTTGTCGAGACCATCGACAAATCCAACATCTCGGTAGCCAAAACTATGTTCATCATACAAGAATCAAAAGAAGAATACAATGTGAACCCCGACCCGAAGGATATGGAGGAAGACGAGATTCCCCTGGAAGCGGACTAGGTCGAAACAAAAATAGATTGGCGAATCGAGATACTTGCGTACATCAAGGAAAAAATCCTACCGCCAAATAAATGGGATGCAAGAAAACTGAAAGCCAAAAGCGCAAGGTACACTCAGCTAGACAGAAACCTCTACAAATGGAGTGTTCGAGGGCCACTTCTTGAAAGCATATTCGGTCACAAAATGTCAGGGTCAAAAACGGTTACGAAAAATTTCATGCCTCATCGAATCGCTACAATCCCAATCAACATAACATGTTAACCAAAGTCACAATACTTCCAAAAGTACTTTTAGGGAGAAACATACAACAGTCGTCGAGCAGTTAAGTGACCATCTATGTAATCTTTTGTCCTTAGTCGAAAAGCTTTTATGCCATCGGGTTTTCCTGTCACTAAGGTTTTTAATGAGGCAAGATGGTTCGCATATGGCAAACATTCTTAGAAAACATTCTGATAAATGTTTTAGGATCTAAACGTTGTTTACAAAACAAATGAGGACAGTTCGCCAATTGGCAACCTAAACATCACATGTTCAACTCGCCTAGACCGCATAAGGTTCCGACAAGGCCTAAAACATAATAAACAGCTCACTTACGATTCTAGGTGAGAATTCGGCCCAAGTACAATGACAGTCATAGCTTGTTCTGCAAACCATAAAGAAATGGAAAGAATCTAGAAAAGGAAGATTTTTGCATAATAATCGAAGGACGAAAAGGAAAACGGAAAAGCTACAGAGTCTATAGAAAAGATGTGAGGAGTAAGAGCTCAGGATCATTCAACTCTCCGCTCCGAAATACTTAGAGTTTTAGATTTTCTAAGTTTATTAGTAAGTTATGACTCAACTAAGTTCACCAGTCTTATGTTTTCGTATTATGGAAGTCGCCAACAGCTCACGTAGCCAAGGCTTATCACCTGTTGTGAAATGCTCATACGTTTCAGAATAAGAAACCCTTTTTTCTCTTTTTGTATTTTCTATTTCATATTTTTATTATTATTCATCATGTTATGATCTTAAAATTGTTTGATTCACATAAATCCGGGATCTCTGAAAACTCTGGTTTTTATCCGATTTTCCTTAAATAGCGGAAATCGACAGTGCAAATTTTCGTTCCCAAAATTTGGCACTACAAAGAGGGGGCAAGCGATTTCTTTCACGTCAAACAACAAGTTCTGACATGAATACTGAAAACCAAAATGAACAACCAGCTCGTGACGATCTTCACCAAACGACAACGTTGAGAAAACTTTGCCAACGAATGTCGCAGCAGTCAATGCTGATGCAAACGCTGCAGCATTCTTGGAGATTAAAAAGATGTTCTTGAAAAGAAGTCAGAAGAACAAGACAAACTGACGAGCTCTCTCGTAAAACAGGTTGAAACCTTAACTATGAAAACCAGAGCCATCTTCCCACGCGGAACAACCAAGCTCTATGGAAGAAGACTTGATTTTGCGACTCTGCTCGACTGGATGAAAAATGCGCAAAAAGAGCCGTTAGGACAAAAGCCCGACGAGATGACTCCTGATGCGACACTGAAAACCACCAACGACATTCCATCTCTCAACAAGGGAATAGAGGATAACCAAGCCGAACAAGTGAGTCTAGATATCATTGAATAACCCGAAGAGTCAAATGAAGATGTCAACGTACATCCTAGGAAGATAAGTGACTGTTCGACCCAGAATTATCCCTGACTCGATAAGCCTATGATCGAGGAAGAAGAAAATATATTTTGGATAGAGCAAGATAAACAAGCCGAGGAACAAGCTCGGATCATCCGTAACAAATGCCAAAAAGCTCATAAGGCTAATAATGATGATTTCAATGCAATCTGTGATATCCGCGAATCCCTCCCAAAAACCACAGCAGAAATACAGGCGATAAAATTGCAAATTCACCACACTACTAGCGCGGCCCCAGAGATCAACCGACTCCTCAAGGAGAGTTGGAAAAATCCGTTCACAGCTCGTATATCTAATGCCCAGAATTTGGACCCTGGAAAAGTCAAAATTCCGATGTGCGATGGAACCACTGATTCGAAAGCCCACCTACAGATTTTCCAGATCGCGATGGGAAGGTCAAAACTAAGAGAAGGAGAAAAAGACGCTGGTTATTGCCTCATGGTAGTCGAACATTTCCATGGGGCGGCCATCGATTCAACCGTAGATAGGGTGGCTGAGAAGGACACTATTGTCAAAGCGGAAACAACCCTAGATCTCCTACCCGAAACTGTAGGAGTTTCGGCGCCGATGCTGACCACAATTTGTGTTGAAGAGCTTTTGCTCCGAGAACGAAGAGCAAGATGACTAACTATCTTTAACAGAATGATTCTAATAGAAGAAGAACTAAATAAAAAAAAGATAAGAAAAACCGAAAGAAGAACAAAGAAAGTAAGAAAATCTCGAAGAAAAAGAAAGGCAAGACATGGGAATGAAAAAGCAAACCCTAGCAAAATTAAAAGGAATAAAGTTAAAAATTTCATATTAGCTTGTCACGTCGATGAGAGAGAAGTAGCGGTTGAAATTGGAGTGGGGAGAGACGGTTCCAAATAATTGAAGGAAGAGAAAAATAATGATAACTGCTTTGGGAATAATTAACCACCTTTTGTAGGTTTAGTTAGACCTAGCAGCGCCTGATTTTGAATTTCAAAATTAAAGGAGGAGATTTTATTGTGCCAGGAGATATTCTCGAGGCTGTTTGATAGGCTTAGAATTTAAATCCTAAAACTAATGCTGCAGAGAACAGATCACGGT
>OVBE01004826.1:0-22999 GCA_900406425.1 Iberis pinnata | reverse complement strand
ATAGAAGAACACATAATTAAAATAAGTATAGATATATAAAGAGGTTCAAAAATCTTCTCACAAATACAGAGTTTCGGAATCTCCTCTCCTGAGTAATTCTCTCAAAAATAAAATAAAGCTTAGTTCTAAAAACCTAAAACATAATGTATTTATAGGCTAAAAAAGTAAAATAACTGAAATAGGAAAATTGAGGTAAACTTGAGGACTTGATTGCAAATTTTGGAAATTTTCTACTTATTATCGGGTATTCCAGGAGCATTTGCTCGATCGAGCACTATTTTGCCCGAACGGGCACTTCAGGAATCAGTCGGGCCCTTCTGGGATCGATCGGGCACTCTTTTCGTAAAATTCCAGAAGCAAATGCTTGCCCGATCGTGCACTTCAATGCATTCCTGCGCGATCTTCTCCTGCGAGTCAGCTTGACAAGTATTCAGTAAAATAGCCATAACTTTTGATTGCACCGATGGATCGACTTCAAACCACCTCCATATGAAAGCTAACTCACGTGGCTATCTTGTGTCAAAATTTAAGCTTCATCCATCGGTGGGAATATCTTCAGACATTGCTTAACTTATGACCCTTCTGCTGAACTCTGCATCTGCATATGTCAATTTGCATCCCTTTTGTGCAGAAATTCGTTTTTTTTTTCCAGGATGACCCAAACACCTAGAAACCTGTAAACTAATACTAAATTGCAAGGAAAGCACTAGGATAACGCTTAATAGCAAACATAAATGCTCACTAGAAAGCGTTAAAATTGAGTAATATCAGGCACAGAATGTGTACCTACACCCCACAGCAAAAGAAGGTGTATGAGAGGATGAACATGACAATAGCTGATAAGATCAAGTGTATGTTGGCAGAAATAGGGATGGATAAGAAATTTTGGACTGGAGCAGCCTCTACGGCTATTTATCTGATAAACAGGTCATCAAGTGGATCATTGCAATTCAATATTTCATAAGAGGTTTGGTCTGGTTCTAAGATCGATTACAGTCATCTTAGACGTTTTGGGTGTGTTGCTTATGTTCACAAAATAGAGGACAAGATTGGTCCAAGGGCTATTAGTTTGGAGATGAACATGAAAATCATAATGACCAACAGTCTCTTGATGATCATTTTCTCGCAAGAGACAGGGAATAAGGGTTATCAAACCACCATCCAGGTTTGAAGGTTCTTATTTGTTGGCTTATGCCCTATGAAGTGCAGAAAGTATTGAGTTGGATAAACCAAATCAATGGCTAAAGCAAGAAGAAGTAAAGACTAGAAGAAGTGGAATCAGGCAATGGTTAAGGAGATGAAGTCTCTGAATTAGAATCAGACTTACGAGATTGTACCAAGGCCATGTAAGCAAAAGATTGTTGGGTGTAAATGGATCTTTAAACTGAAGGAGGGTAATCCTGGAGTTGAGGAGCACATATACAAGACGAGACTTGTAGCTAAGGGGTTTACACATGTTGAGAGAATGAACTACAATTAAATATTTTCTCTTGTGGTAAAGCATGTGTCAATCAGGATCATGCAGTCAGTTATGGTAAACTTTGATTTGAAGTTGGAAAAGTTGGACGTAAAATTGCTTTCTTACATGGTTCGTTGGATGAAATCATCTACATGAGTCAGCCAGAAGCTTTTGTTAAGAAGGGAAATGAAGACAAGGTATGTCTACTAAAGAAGTCTCTGTATAGGTTGAAACAGTCACCCAGGCAGTGGAACCAAAAGTTTGATGACTTCATGAAGTTACATGGGTTTGAGAGGAGCACCAAGGATTCGTGTGTGTATACCAAGGGATCATGTATTGATGATATGGTTTATATTTTGTTGTATGTTGATGACGATATGCTTGTTGCAACAAAAGACATACAAAAGATAAATGTCTTAAAGACAAGCCTGAAGACTACGTTTAAGATGACGCAACAAGAATCCTTGGTATGGATATCATCAGGGACATGAAGAAAGGTATCTTGAAGCTTTCACAGGAAAGATATCTCATACAGGTTCTCATAACATTTAACATGGAATATTGCAAGGCTATTGTAATGCCTGTTAATTCACAGTTCAAGCTCAAGAGATTAACTCAGGAGGAGCTAGTAATCGATTCATAGTTAATGAGCTCAATTCCCTATGCAACCGTTGTTGGAAGTCTGATGTATGCTATGATTGGTTCAAGGCCTGATTTAGCATATTATGTTGGATTAGTCAGCAGATTCATGGTGAATATGGGAAGAGTTCATTGGCCTGTTGTGAAATGAATTATGAGGTATCTACAAAAAGCATCAAAGGTATGTCTCACGTTCACAAAATCAAAAGAATTTGAGATTGAAGGATTTTGTGATTCCGATTATGCAGCAGACATAGACTAAAGAATGTCTATGTCAGGTTATGTTTTCAAAGTTGGTGGAAACACTATGAGTTGGAGATCAACTCTTCAATACGTTGTAGCTCTGTCAACAACAGAAGCAAAGTACATCAGTCACAGAGGCACAAAGGAATGGATTTGGTTGAATGATATATGCACTAAAATAGAGTTTAGTTCTGATAGCTTAAAGCTGAATTGTGATTCACATAGTGCAACTTTCTTACCAAGAATTCAGTTCACCATGACAGTAAAAACACATTGCAGTTAAGGTTCATTTCATCAGGGATAAAGTTGATGATGGTTTGGTCAAGGTGTAAAAGATTCACACTTTACTAAATCTAACTAATATGTTGACAAAGTTTTATCAGGAAAGAACTTTGGGAAGTGTATAGTAACACTCAATGTCACCTAAATTTGAAGTAACAAGAGCTTGACATGTGTTGGTTTATTGTTCATCTCGCAGCCAAGTAATTAGAAGGTATATTCTAGTAGGAACGAATCAATAAAGGTTATCAGTTAGATGGTCATAATTGATGGTGAAGATTTGTGCGACATATCAAGCAGAAATGCAGAACACGAAACTGAAGTAGTGTTTGATGTTTCAATCACCAGGGTGAATAGTCAAGTTGTTCTCAGGTTAGACAGGAAGAGAAACATCGACGATATAGTCGAAGGCTTTTATGGTGGTCATTGTTGGAAGATGAAAGATCGAGGATCTGTCAACATTTCTCGCATCACATTCATCAACTAACTGTGATGATTTATGTATTATGGAAGAAAACTTGTAAAGGTGTCTGAGTGATTGTTGTCGTTACAGGCAACACATACGACAATAAATGGTGATGTATTGATTGATGTCGTGAACGATCTAGCAACAGAGGTTCAAGGAAACAAGAAGAAAGTGATCTTGCTAGACTTGAAGCCAAAGGTGGAGATTTGTAGAGTTGTGGGCTTTGGCCTTGCATCGAAGTAGGCCTTTTGGGCCTGAAATTAAGTGATAAGTCCATTATTTATGTTAAACTCTAGCTAAGTTTAATATAAAAATTAGGACTCCTCAAGTCTTGAGGGATACAGTAAAAAACAAAAGAAACGAAAAAGAGAGAAGAACGCTAAACGAAAAAGGCAGCAGCTTTGGGTTTTGCAAAAATTAGAACAGAAGAAGGTTTAGGTAGATTCAATGTTGTAGAATGCATGAACAAGAAACATAAAAGGTTAATGCTTTGTGTTCGTGTCTGCGTGAATGAGGAACATCGTCAGGAGCTATTGAGAATACATGATAGAATCAAACATGTCTAAGTCTGAGTTATGCATCTTTTCAATAAGGTTGTAGTTCTGTTATATGTTTTTTTGTTTTATCTTTGTGTTTGTCTTGGTAAAACATGTGTTAGGATCAGAGAAAGCTCAAAGCTAGATAGATAACAGAACTATAAGTATCACTTGTTTGAAATAGTGGATTGTTGAGAGTACCATCTCTTCCTAGACGCACCGAAAGGGAATTAAATGAACAAATTTCCGTGTGTTATTGAATCAACAGACAAACAACGTATCAGACTAACTAGATAATGTAATAGGGAGTTAAACAGAAAAGAAATCAGATTTTCCTAACAATATTTCAACTCAGTCGGCAAATACACTCTCAAAATTTTGGAAAGAGAACATGGAAAGGATTGAAATTTATCTTACAACCAAAAAATAAAATGGAAACCCGTTTTATGTGAAGCACTTGATTAAATGACTAAAATATTCGTAGTTAGTATAGTAAGCTACTTAGCTTTTGGAACCCATTGACCCATGTGCATCCCCATCATTACAAAACCCACATTCTCATTTTTCATGTCTACATATATGTAAGCAAAAGTTAATAATAATATAAATAGTGGCAAAATTATTAGTTATAATAATCCAATTTAAAATGAGAAATAAGATGGAAAGGTAAAAAGGGTTTCTTTAAAAAGCCTCTCATGCCTCAATAACGCGATCCGTTATTTTATATTTGCAACATTCTCTATCTTTTCTTTAACAGAGATTTTCTCTACAGTTTAACTATATGTCTAATTTCAACCCTCGTTTTATCAAATTATCTCCGTTGTATTCTCTAATAACCAATGACATAATTAAATTTATACAAAATTTCATGTAACTTATTATCTAAGTATAGGTTTTCTCTCATCCTATTAATGCAGTTGGAACTATTTTATTTTATTTTAATAATTGAATAATGTTCAATATTTGGTGATTATTATAATGGAGAAGCGGCATTGGTCAAGAGTTTAAAAATTCTTTATCTTTGCACTTTTTTCACTGGAATTCGACTTCATAAAACTGTGAAATCCTATGTTATAAAAAATTATTATGGATTAGATCTTATTCGATACAATTGTGACAAAAAATAATTATCTTTCTTATATATTTAACTCATCCAACTTAGTAACTATATCATCAACATATTTCATGTATCTATTCAGTGCATTAACCTTCTTTTTACATATAAAATATATTACAGAAACAACGAGATAAAAAATTCAAATCAATTCAAATGGATATATTATGAGTGGTAAGTGAAAAGAAAGATATATTATGATGGTGAATTTGAATACTTGTGAGTTATGATTGTGAAGAAAATAAATTACTCTTATTTTAATCTCTTAAAAATATATACGCGATCAAATCAAAATAATAGAATATGTTATCTTTAGTGATTAAATTTTTATTTTTTTTAGATAAAGCAATAAAAATAAATTTCATACAATAATTTCTAATGTTTTTGTCACTTTCTAAAAACTACAACATATTAACTCCATCTACAGGATTGACCACTAGAACTCTAGGAAAGTATCTTGGGTTATCGGAACTTTTTGGAAGATCGAAGAAAGATCTTTTCTCTTCAATAGTGGATAGAATTAGACAAAAAACGAGAAGTTGGTCAACAAAATTTTCATCAATGGCCGGAAAAATGGTCCTATTGAAAAGTGTTTTATCCTCTAGGTCGGTGTACACAATGTCGTGTTTACAAATACCAATGTCGTTTTGTAAATGAATCCAATCTGCTTTAACTAGATTTTAGTGGGACGACAATGAGAAGAAGAAAATGACGTGTATAACATGGGAAAAGCTAGCGAAAACAAAAAAAAAAGACGGAGGTCTCGGTTTTCGAGATATTCAAAACTTTAATGTAGCACTACTTGCAAAACACAGCTCGGCATAATTTACTCATTGCAAAGATTCTAAAGGGAAAGTACTTCCCTGATATTCCCTTTATAAATAGCAAATGTCCTTCAGCAGCTTCTCACGACTGGAGAAGCATTGTGTGTGGTCTTAGCTTGCTCAAACAAAATTTGGTATGGGCTTTTGGTAATGGAAAAACATAAAAATATGGGGGAAATCATGGGTGTCTACAGAATCGCAAGTGGCGCCATTTGGACCAACTCAAAAGGAAGAGAAAACAAGAAAAGTGGCAGATTTGTTTATGCAGAACTCGACAAACTAGGATCCACAAAAGCTGGAAGAGAAATTACCATAATGGAAAGACAGAATCTTGCAAATACAAACGAGTAAGGAAGGATTACCCAACTCTTGGATTTGGTTAAAACATATGTCCGGAAAATATTCAACAAAGTGGGGATACACTCAACCAAACCTAAGAGGATTCGTAAACAGACAAGAGGAAGAGTGTAGTACACGACCATGTTGGATTAAAGAGATTTGGAGCACCAAGACTCCACAAACGATCAAAATGTTCTTTTGGAGAGTGTATCATGACTCATTACCAACGTAAGACAACTTAGCAAAGAGGGGACTGCTACAAAATAAAAAATGCAAACATTGTGATGAGATGAAACATGCTATCAATTGTTATTTTATTGCCCTTTTGCACATGAGATTTGGAACCAGGCTCCTTTTTGAGAGAGTACGATGGAGAAAGGGAACTCTACTATTGCAACGTGTAGACGAGTGGCTACATCAACTGTTCTGCCACTAGCCTGATTAGCAAATGTCCCGTTTCTTTGGCATAGTTGTCTAGCCTGAAATCAAAGGATATTCTCCAACAAAAACATCACAGCAACTGAATTAGTTACCCTAGCCATTATTAGAGCCAAGGAATGGAGTGGAGCCCAAGACAAGATGCCTGAAGCAATCCAAGCAAAAACCAGGTGCCAAAAACGCATAGAAACTGAGTGGATATACAATTCGTATGCAGCATGGAAGGAAAGGAGTTAACAGTAGGAATAACTTGGAGTTCAGGAAAGCGAAACGATGAAGAAAGATTTGACCAAAAATAGCTTGGACTTCAGGAAAGCGAAACGATGAAGAAAGATTTGACCAAAAGCTCTTCAAAAAGGTAGCTTTTCCTATATGTGTCGAAAGCCTAGCGCCAAGAGAAACGATGCAAGAAGCCCTCAAAGAAAAACATTTATCAGTAACGTTTGAGTCGGATTGCCAACGGTTGGTAAACACCTTGAACTCGAAGGAGAATCTATCAGAACTTCATGGCATCTTCTCCGATATTAGATTTGTTTCTACAAGATATGATGTTTTAAAATTCTCTTTTGTCCCTTGTAATAAAAACCAAAGAACCGATGGATTAGTTAAACGATGTTTACGTACAGCTGTTACAACATCTCTTTAAGATCTATGAAGTAAAGTTTGTAACTTTAGGTGTCTAATAACTAATCTCTCGAAATTTGCACTAGAATAAAGAGATCTTGGCAATAATTTCTTATGATGAAGGTAAAAGTTTTGAAAGAATTTTTACATTAATATACAATTACACTAACAACAAAATCAATTCAAAAATATATGAGTCTCATGAGTTTCGTCTATTGGTGGAATTAACATATGTTTACGAAACTCTAATCCACATATATATCATTCTTATGTTGAATATCCAATTCAGTAAATTCCAAACAAAATTTACGTTTCTATTATATATTCATCTACAAGAAGGGGTATAAGCGTCATTTACAGTGAATATCGTGCAAAGACGCTGAGCAGTTTATATATAAAGTGATTGGTAAATGCCACCCTCCACTTATTGCCCCAAACAACATAAATGGCTGAACAACATCATCATCACAAAGAGCTTCAGCTCTTACCTTCTCCGCCGTCTACTGATTTTCCGTTAAGGAAACTTCGACCAACATTTATAACATCAAACCGCACTTCCTCCATGATCCACCACGATCTTGACCTCAAACTCTCCATCAGCCTTAGCAAGATCCCAAACGCGGCGGAGCATCCAACCTCTGGCGGCGAAGACAGTGTGGAGGCTCTGAAGTGGGAAGCAGCGGAGCAGATAAGACTGGCGGCGATAGAGAAGGCTTACGCCGAGAGGGTTAGAGAGTTGACTCGCCGTGAGATGGAGATGGCCCAGTCTGAGTTTGCTCGTGCAAGGTACGTAATGGACCTCAATCTATTAATTTATTCGATTCGGTTCGGTTCGGTTTAGTTATTAGTTATGGGGTTTGTGAACACAGAATGATATGGCAGAAGGCAAGAGAGGAAGTGGACAGAGCAGAGAGGTTGAAGGAAAGATCAATGACTATGATCGATACAGCTTCCTTGGAGATCACTTGCCATTCTTGCAGGCAAAGATTTAGCCCTTGATATTTATATATTTAATTTAAAATATATTGGTAAAAAGTTTGTGAGAACAAAAACTTAAGAAACAATTCTTTTGTTTGAAATTTTACTTTTATGTGTTTGTTATCGTTTTCGAGTTTGGGGTTTGGTAATACTATGTCATTATATATATATATATATATATATTTACTTAAAATCAAAGAAAAACGATAATTAATTATTTATTTTCTAATCTAACAACTTTAATTCATCGTTTTTCTTATTATCATAAGTATTTTAGGCAAACTTGATTTATTTGACTGATATGCAAGATTATAGGACAATTGCATATAAATATATAAATTTGAAAAAATAATGTTTGATCTAATATTAGTAGAGATCTGGTATCATCAAGCAAGTATAATCTCCTATATATTAAAAAGGGATACTTTTTAAAAATAAAATCTTAATTTTCTAATAAACTACATGATATGCTATTAATAATTTAAATCTAAACACATTATCTAGATTAAAAATATTTACCAAGATTATTTCTCCTTTTATTTAGGAAATTTATTTTTAATTTTCTTTTAGTATACATAAGTTGCTTTTATATTATATCAGTTTATGAGAAAATATATGTTTTGAGACTATATATATAATATATAAAATAATAAAATTTTAAATAAATAATTTAAAATTTGTTAATATTTAAATAATATAAAACTATTTATATTAAATTTAAAATATGCTTATAAATTTTATATTATTAAATATGTGTATCTTAATTAATAAACCAATCTAACATATATTTTAGATATCTATATATACTATATAAAAAATAAAAATAATAATATATTTTTTTACAAAATCATCACATTTTTACTTTATATTATATAAATATAGTTGATAAAATATATAATCATTGTTTAAAAAACTATATAATAATACATAAAATTTAACATATTTTATATTTTATAATATATTTCCGTGCATAGAGCGGTATATCATCTAGTTTACATACCGATTGAAAACTAGATCCGAACTTTTGGGTATTGACGTACGGAAAATATGTTGTGATTTTTATACCGCACTCCTACAGCTATGCTCGAACGTATTTTTAATTTTCTAAGTTGTACCAAAAAAATTTGACCAATGATCTTCCAAATTCTAACTGAGAAAGAAGTACTCCCTCTTCTTTGCTAGAAACGTGTTAATTAGTACTACTAGAAACAATTCAGTGAGTTACTTTTATTAATCGAAATGATGGAGTAATTTTCAAATGAGTTACGGTGACTATTTTAACTAATATATATATCAATTGTGCGGAGTATTAGTAGAAATTTTCAAAAAGTACCACATTCCCAAATTATTTCAAAAATAACATAAAATGTTTTTGTTTTTGAAATACCAAAATTTTTAAAAAGCTTAAATATATATATATATATATATATATATATATAAATCCTTAAAATTTAATTTTAAATTTGTAGAACAAAAATATTTTAATAATATTTTTGGAAGAATTGAGAGTATGTAATATTTTTGGAATATGAATTTTTATGATATTTTATAAAATTTCTTTTAAAATCTAACTATGACATTAATTAAAAAAAACAAAACAAATCCTATGCTTCGTGCTAAAGTAACAAGAGTGGGTAAATAATAATGATGGTAATTAACATGCATAATAAAGGAACGTCGAAAATGGATCGATGTGCATGATTTGAATATAATTGGCTGACCTATGGTTCATTTCATTTATGTAATCATCACTGAAAATATAATTGAAATTGATGATAATTTTCTGAAGAATATAATTAAACAATATACTTATATATATGGTATTTGCATGGAGATGATGGGTATAATTATTGCATTACCATGCCCATCTAATATATTCTTTAACTTTTTTTCTAAGAGTATGTTCAATTTATGAAAATATTCAATTTATAAAAGAATATTTAATTTTATTGATACTTTATGTACTTAGAAAATTTGTGAGTCTCTCTTCTAAAAACTCTCCATCTTCTCTCTAAGGGTTTGATCGGTTAAACTTCTCTCTGCTTTCTTTTGACGTTGGCGTCCGGCTCTTTGTCGACGCCGAACGAGTATATAGTCAGGTTTCTTTTTGTTTTTTTTCTTTTTTTTCTTTTGTTTTCGTCCTCCACTACCAAATTTTCTAAGTGATCGCTATCACCACCGATCTTCCTCTAAGGCTACCATGCTTCACTGTTTCACAGCTTTCATGGTGGTTCAACAACTTTAGTGCCTACATGCGTCGGATCTGGAATGGATTATGGTGGTTCGTTAGCATGGGGAATGGGTTCAGATATGGATCCATGTATGTTTCACATCTTCAGGATGGGGGCTCAAGCGGTTGCATGTGTCGTTCTCGGCAAGATGAGGTTAACTCTCGGTGGTGCTACGGTGGCGATTTTGGTTATGCGGAGTCGTTTTCTTGGTGGTGGCTTTGAGCCTCGACTTTTTTTACGACTTCTGCGGAGGTGGTTTGGAGGTCCGATGTCATGCTCCGGTGGTCTTCTTCGATGCTTCGATCTGAACAGGACCTATTTTGGCAACATTGGGATGGCTATCGGAAGTGTTCTTCGGCGTCATGTTCTTGGCCACGTGGCCAGATATATCTTCTTAGGGTTTTAGTATTGTCTTCATGTTGTATAATTAGGATTATCATGTTTATTATGCTTGTTTTTTATTTATGTCGTCCTCTAGTAACCATTGAAGTTAGAACATGGTCCAAATTAGAGCATATCACCTATTTAATGCTGGTTTTTTCAGCTATGTTAATGAGGTGTTCTCCTATATTGGTAGGAGACTATCTATGCTCTAATTATGGGAGCTATTCTAACCCATCTTTGGGTTTGTTCTTCGACTTTAGGTAGACTTTACTATTTTCTAAATAGGAATTAGTTTATTACCCTCTAATGGGTCTTATTGTACCTCATCGTAGGTTTATATCTACCCTATTTTGTGTTTTTGTTCTGATATTTTAATGGAAAATAGTTGACGACAAAAATTTTTTTTAATTTTATTGGTACATTTACAATATAATAGTTACATTTAATCTTCTCTTTTCTAAATCAACGACACTTGGATAATGCATCTTCAATCAGCCTTTTCATTAGATAAATTCGGTGATCCTATCAGTCCTCTAAATTTACCTCTTTCATTATTTTTGTAGAACATGTATGATTTTTTATTGAAGTAATCAAGCATGTTTTTATCTTATTAATATGTTGTTGCAGTCATCTTTTATCTTCCAAGATGTACATCATCAATTATATATGATACACCAATTAAGCTTAATTGGTGTTCTGTCTCATGTATCTTATGAATTCTATATTATATAAGCGAGATCAGGACATGTAACAACCAAATAAATGAGCCGACTCACTAATTTTTCTATTGCGTGCCGGTTCCAGAATATCATCACCATCTGCTAAGGCCAACCGATGATTTTTTTCAATACGAAAGGAGCTAGGCCGAGAGCCAAGAAGTCCAAAAACTGAGATAATATCAAGAGCGTATTTACGTTGGGTGAGGTAAATACCGCGAGAACTACGAGCCACTTCTAAAACCAAAAAGTACTTACAAGTACCAAGATCTTTCATGTAGAAACATGTATTGAGATAGGTCTTAAAGGCCTGAATCGCCTAAAGTGAGCTCCATGTAACAATCAAATCGTCAACGTAGACAAGTACATGGAGCCGAGTTTCCTCTTTGTCAAGTATAAAGAGAGAATAATCAGAACGACACTGAATAAAACCATAATGAAGAAGAGACTCAGTCAGCTTAGCAAACCAACATCTAGGTGTCTGACGAAGACTATAGAGATATTTGTGAAGACGGTAAACCTGAGAAGAATCAGTAGTCCGGAAACCCGGAGGTAGTAACATATAAACCTCCTCAGCTAAATTTCCATGTAAGAACGCATTATGAACATCCATCTGATGGATTTCCTAGTTCTTCGCAACGGATATCTCAAGAACTGTTCAGACTATCGTCTTCTTAGCCACAGGTGCAAAAGTTTCTGAATAATCGCGACCCTCAATCTGTTTATTTCCCAACACTACCAACCGTGCCTTATACCGCTGAATGTTGCCATCAGATTTGTACTTAATGGTATAGACCCATTTACATCCTATGGCCATTTTCCCGGGAGGTAAAGACTGAATGGTCCACGTTTGGTTGTGTTCAAGGGCCTCGATTTCAGCCTTCATTGCCTGCCTAAAATTGTCATCTTGAACAACTTGAGAATAATGTTTCTGTATCTCATGAGAAGTAATGGCAGCGAGATAAGCAGAGTGTGATGAAGAAAACTTGGAGTTGGTCAAGTGATTGGAATACGGATAGGCTGAAGTGGATGGTTCAGTTGAGGTAGCTAAGATATAATCAACAAGTTTTGCCGGTGGATGACGATTACGTTGAGAATGCTCAAGAGTAGGCAAACTGATGCAGGTGGTTGTTCCGGTTCAGTAATGGGATCAAGAAAAATATCGGGCACGGGTGAATGGACAGGAGAAGCCGGAATTAGTATCTCGAGTTTTGGTGGTGTAAGAGGAAGAACAGGTGGGACTGTATTTGGTACCGGTTCAGGTTCATCATCATCAGAGTAGTACGAAGGAGAAACCGAAAGAGATAGTGGTACATGTTCTGGTGATTCAGAAACAGCCGCATAGGAAAATTGATTCTCACAGAATATGACATCTCGAGATACATAGATTTTACCGCTTTCAAGGTCATATACTTTCCAGCCTTTTTGACCAAAAGGATACCCAATGAAGATAAACTTGTTACTACGAGCTGCAAAGTTTTCATGACTGCGATTTTGGTTGTGTACAAAACAGAGACTACCGATTATGTGGAGATGAGAGAGAGGTGGTGGTCGAGAATATAAGATCTCAAACGGTGTCTTTCCTTGCAGAGGAGAAGCTGGTGTTTGGTTAATTAGATAACCTGCAGCTAAGACACAATAGCCCCAAAACCGAAGAGGAAGTGAAGCTTGGAATCGAAGAGCTCTAGCGACATTTAAGATATGTCGATGTTTTTATTCGACATGACCGTTTTGTTGGGGTGTGCCAACGCAAGATGTCTCATGGAGAATTCCATTTTCTTTGAAGTAATCATGCAAAGAGATGAATTCACTACCATTATCGCTTCGAATAGTTTTAACCTTAGTCTCAAATTATCTCTCAACCATTGCAATAAACGATTTCATATGTGAAGGAACGAGTTTTTTATTTGGAAGCAAATAGATCCATAGAGCCCTAGAGTAATCATCTAATATAGTTAAGAAATAGGTTGATCTACACATAGCAGGTGTGCGGTAAGGTCCCCGGAGATCACAATGAACGAGTTCAAAAACACAAGATATTTTATTCAAACTTATTGGTAAAGAATCACGATAATGCTTAGCGCGAATAAAAATCTCACACGCTTTATGATCAAAAGTGTTACTACTCAAATCTGAAAGAGAAAACATATCTAAAGCTTTCGTAGACAAATTTCACAAACACCGATGCCATAACTCTGCAGAATTCAGACTAGTGATATGAAGCGCGATTGAGACATCCATGCTCCGAAAGAAATACAACCCATTGTGCTGCTCAATCGCTCCAATTGATGTCTTCGTAATGCGGTCTTGGATCAGACAGAGAACATCAATAATCTGAAAAATGCAGGCCCTATCACGAGCCAAGTGAGACACAGAGATCAAATGGCAATGCAAGCCATTAAGAAAGTACACGTTCTGTAACGTAAGTGTAGAAGTAAGCGAAATTGTTCCTTGTTTAGTAGAGACTTTATACTTTCCATTAGGTAGCTTTATCGAGACATGAGACATATCAAGTAGAGTATCAAATGAATGCACATCACCGAACATGTGGTTGGTTGTACCGGCATCAATGATCCAAGAAGAAGCGGGAGTCATACCTGAGAGTTTTGTAGAAGCAGGCTGATTCTGTTCATTTAAGAGTGTGACTAGACTATCCTACTGTTGATTAGTGAGGATACTGAACCTGAAATGATCCGCATGAGTGAGCATTGCAGCTATAGTATTAGAAGAACCCGTCGTAACAGCATTGACACGAGCTGGTTCCTGATTTTTTTTTGTTACGAAACAGAGCAAAGGCAGGATTAGATCTGCGTGGCTTTGTACGATCTACCCACCACTCCGGATATCCCTATTTTTCTGAAACAATTCCCGGCCAAGTGGCCGATTTTCCCACAAGCAGAGCACACATGATGAGATCCCGACAATGGACGAGAACGAGTTGTAGTCTGCACTACAAAACTGACTTCATCAAGACGATTAGACTGCAATTGAACAGCTAACTTGGATTCTTCGTCTTGAATCAGGACATTGTATGATTCGTCTAAGGAAGACAAGGAATTCCGGGAGAGAATCACATATTTTACAGGTCCGCAGACGGCATCATCTAAGCCCATCAAGAACTGATGAAGCTTATCTTCCTCACGTTCTTTGCGAACCTCCTTCATAGTCTTTGTCTGATGATAGTCGGCTAGACTTCAATTGAGTCAGCTTCCCATAGTAGGCTTCCATAGGGAGACCTTTCTGGTGACAATTCACCATTTTACTCTTCAAGCGTTGCACACGCTGGCCATTACGCACAGAGAAACACGTTTTGATGTGTGTCCACATATCATGAGCTATCTCATAACGAGTAAGAGAAGTACAAAGCTTCTCTTCAACTATAAGCTTGAGCCAGGAGATTACCATAGCATTATCCGTGCCCCAATCTTCTGAATATTCGTCATCGTCTGGTGGTTTGGGAATGGAACCATCGACGAATCCAAATTTCTTTCGTGCTTTCAAAACAAGACGGATGTTGGTGGCCCATTCGTCGTAATTGGGACCACGCAGAGGCGGTTGGGAGATCACTGTCCCAGACTTATCTCCTGAAGACAATTCGTAAGGGTCAATGTTTTTTCGAGTCCTTGATGCACGAGGTTGAGCAGTGTCACCCATTGCTGAAACAGAACAAGTTCTGAAACAGAGAGAGAAAGTAAGAAACTCGGAAACAGAGAAAGGATCGTAAGATAGTCAGACTCAGTTTTATATTTGTTAGTTACTGCTCTGATACCATGTTACCATGTTAGAAAGCTTTCAAGAGTATGAAGAAGATTTCTTTCCATCGATTAATTAGTGTGGCTAACCACAATATGTACAAAAAATATTAAACTTAAGTATTCACATTAAAAGTCTAATCTACCTTTAATAGTACATAATTATCACTAACAAAGGTGAAGAGCTGCTACACCACCATCGACTTTGAAGGCGAATTCACTCATAAAAACGGTTGACGAGCAGTGAAAGATAAGACCGGTAATGATTTAATGTTGTATTTTTCAAAATCAACTGAAACGTAATGGATCCTATTGGTGTGACCCCTCACTGAAAAGAAGGTCAACACATGTGGAAATGATGAGCCACCACTAAAAAATTTTGAATAAGGGAAACTGGGACCATGACCTTGGAGAGAGTCCTTGAAGGGAAATTGAGATTCAGATTGGGCGGCTTTCCCGTGCACCCATCGTTCTCTCTCGGCATATGTTGTTTACTCGGGCACTTCTCCTAAAAATGCAAATCCAATAACCAATCACAATAAAACTTTTGAATGGAAAACAATTACGAATGGAAAAATATTTCAATCCAACCACCCTTTGCCTCAAAGAATAAAGCTTGAACTATTGAGAAATCCAATAGAAGTAATTCCTTTCAAACGTCCCAAAGATGATAAAGAAAACATCAAAAATATCATCGTCCAAAATAACTTTTCCAACAAAAATATTCGAATCCTAAGTAAACAACTTGATATAATTGAGAAATCAATTCCAAATCAACTTGATAGAATTTTAAAACAGTCCTCTGAAAAGAAGATGAAAACCTCCATGTTTAAACCCTTTCAAATATCAAATTCTACTTTGAAAACTTACCAATATACAAATAAAGATTTTATTGGTGTCATCCAAAGTCATCTTAGTAAAATGGAAATATGAGATAGTAGTAGGCCTCATACTTATGAAATCCCTAATACACCAACTTCCAAAATACAAATAAATACTCTAGCTAATGATTCTGATAGTGGTGAATCATATGATTCAACACCTAATATAAACCGTCTTGATTGGAAAAAAAATCAAGATTGTCAAATAATCTCCGCACCTACAAAACTTGTCTAATTTTAGATGAACTCAGAATTGAAAAAACATTGTAGAAGAGAAATTTCTGATCTTCTAAACAAAAATTTAATTTCAAAATCTAGATCCTCAACTGGAGCTTCTAGTTCTAGTGGTAAAGGGTTCACGGCTATGAGTTCTGCCACCTGGGTTCGAATCCCGGCAATTTTCAATTAAAATAGGGTGAATTTCGGCGGCCCTTCTGGATATCATCGGCGACTGCAAACGCTTTGAGCCTAGTTGGAGTCCTTCGGGGCTCTGGATAGCAGAGTCATAAAAAAAAACTAGATCCTCTTGATTTTGTTCTACTTTCGATGTAAATTAAACTCTGAAATAGAAAGAGGAACTCCTCGTCTAGTAATAGACTATAAAAATTTAAACACTGCTCTAAAATGGATTAGATATCCAATAACAAACAAAAATATTTATTTCAAAAACTTTATTCAGCACATATCTTTTCAAATTTTGATTTAAAATCAAGATTTTGGCATATACATATCTCTGAAAAAGATAGATACAAAAATTCATTTACTGTTCTATTTGGCCACTACCAATGGAATGTAATGCCTTTTTGGTTGAAAAATGCACAATTTCAAAGAATTATGAATGACCTGTTTTCTGATTATTCAGGATTTTGTGTTGTTTACATAGACGATATACTAAGGAGGTGTTATTGGTTATGGTGTTTTAATGGATTTGTAAATCGATAATAATTTGGAAATATGTAGATTTTGAAATCATTGGATTTTGAAATACCATGATTTAAGCTTGGATTTGGTCCTTTGTATTTTTAACTTTAAAACATTTCCAAATCCACCAAAATACAAAGTGTATTTTAAAATCTAAATACAAATCATTAAATGAATAACACTGGATTTCAATTAGAATCTACAAATCATTAAATGAATAAAACGCGATTTCATTTAGGATTTACAAATTATTAAACTAATAACACGTGATTTCACATGGATTTCAAAATTCATTAAAACCCCATAACCAATAACACCCCCTAATTTTTTCAAAATCTATTGACAAAATTTTCAAACATCTAAAATTTTTTTATTTTGTTGCAAGAAAAAATGGTCTTGTTGTTTCAAAAATAAAAATGTCTTTATTTCAAACAAAGATTAGGTTTATAGGACATTATATCTCACAAGGTATGATTCAACCTATTGAAAGGTCTTTAGAATTTGCAAATAAATACCCAGATAGAATTATGGATAAAACACAGTTACAAAGGTTCTTTGGGAGTCTCAATTATGTTTTAGATTTATGTCCGAACATAAATAGGATGACGAAACCATTACATAATCATCTTAAGAAATATTCAGTCACATGGACAAAAGAGCATACCTCTTTAGTCCAAAAAATAAAGAAACAAGTGCTTGAAATCCCTTGTTTTCACATAGCAGTTTTGATCTTAAAAAACTCGTAGAAACAAATGCATCGAATATAGGACTGAAATTTTCTCTATTCTTCCACATGTGAAGGATGATTGATCTCAACATCCTACGAATGCTCTTCATTCCATCTCATAGGCCCAATTGTATACTCTGATTAATATAATCTCTTCAACATTTTAGTTAACGGTATATACCAAATTCGCTTGTGTGGGACAAGAAGTCTTTCATTAGTTTCATGATTTCAAGGCTTAGTCTTGTGGTAACAATTATCTTATATGGTAAGCAATAAGTTTATGGACTTTGTAAAAAGATCACATAAATATATTTTCTTTTGGAAATATGTCTTTAACAACAACATTAACACACTAGTATACCAAATTGTAGTTAATCATTATGATAAAGGTAAGTGGTCATCCTTGCATTTTTATATAATGCATGGTTTTTTAGTCGTATCTAACATATAAAAAAGATTTCTTGCTTTAAAATTTGGTTCTTCTTCTCGTTCTATACTAGTCGATTGTACAATATCTTGATATGTGTCATTGACCATCAAAAATGTACCAACACCAAAATCTACATATAATATAGATTATTCTTCTAGACTACCCACAACATATGATTCGCTACTACTATCTTCTGATAATCTTTCATGCAAATACCACCATCCATAAACCCTTCGCATTGTAGGTGATTTGATAGATCAATCATATTATTTCTATATATTGGATATGGATACTTCAACTTACGAGTTCTTCAGGCCAAAAGTTATTGACAAGCTAATTTTTATGAACTCGCGTAAACATAGTTCATACTCATCTCTAAATAAATTTGATTTTAAGTCCAATATTGGTCCATCTATCCACGATTGGAATTATGATATTTAAGATTAATCGATGTTTTGAGGTGAAATTTTCAAAGAATTGTATTGTTTTGTGTATGTTGGTATTTATAAACGCTTAAACCTATATATTTTCGATAGAATATTCAATGGAAACCTGGCAATTGAAGTTTTCCTATCGATATGAAAAATGTGACAATCCCATTAACCAAAAAGGAACAACTACGAATGGATCAAACAAATGCATCCAAACATAGAGATAATGTCGGCAAAATATCTCTGTAGTTAAAAAGACCAAAAAGACATATATATAGCAGTAATTTATACACTAAACTTTTAAATATCAACAATTTCAACCTATTCGAAAATTTGACCTTGAAAATGCACTTGAGACAAAAACAGAGTAACATATCCTGACAAGGTTTTGAAGCGTGCTGGATCGATCGAGCTCGCTATAAACATCTCCTTTAGTGGAATGATTCTATCTCATGATGAAATCTAAGCGGTTGCTGATCCGATAAGAAAAAACCAGTGCAAAATTTGAAGTTAAACGTTGCTACTAATTAAGATACAACAATACATTTTCG
The DNA here is from genome assembly GCA_900406425.1 of Iberis pinnata. Lineage (NCBI taxonomy): Eukaryota > Viridiplantae > Streptophyta > Magnoliopsida > Brassicales > Brassicaceae > Iberis > Iberis pinnata. Next base: position 4,036 of record OVBE01004826.1, on the reverse strand, counting down.
TCGTAAAAAAGAATACGATAATAGATAACAGTTTTGCCTATTGTGACACAACCTTAACATTTGTCTTTTCACATTCGTCTTTATACACCAAATTTTATGTATTAAAAATCGTCCTGACCAAAAACAATAAACATGGACACGCACACTGTAGATATTATAATATATTATCATATATTACATAGTACATTATACATATAATATTTATCGACATGTATATATATATGTATATATTTGTGCGTGTCATCAGTGCATGTAAAGCCAATCATATTGGTGTTTGTGAGAGAGAAAGAGATCAAAAGAGCCATCATTTTCCAAATGTTGTTTTCCCTGTTCAGCTTTTTCACTAATTCATATATTTTCTGAATCCCATGTGGGATGGATATTTGCTTGTCCCTTCATGTTAGATTTTTTCCTAATATATATATTGAATCTCACTCCCATTCATATACTATTTAATCATAATTACAGTTGTCATTTATTTCAACATGGGTTTTCATTTAATTACTAATTAAAATCAAGATGGTAGGTTTCATATATATATATATATATATATTAGTTATAAAATTAAAATTTTAAAAATATTCCACTATTAGTTCAGATTTTATTTGGAATATTATTCACATAAAAAGTAATTCTCATAATTGAAATATTTATATTAGAACTTTTTAACTTTCAAATATGATACCTTATACTAATCATATACTTTCTAACCAAAAAATCATGTTACGTAAGACTGTCTCAAAACGAGCTAAAATCCACAGATTAGATCCAAATCAGATTGTCATCGTACGGGTTCAGACAAAAAAAATTGTATCTATTAAAAGGTAGATCTCGCAAGTTGATCCATCACGGATCGCAAGTTTAACTGTTTTTGTCCGTGGGTTGATGGGTCTGACGGATGACTATTAATTTAAATAAAAAATAATTTAATTTATTATTAATTTTACATATTTAATAAATTTTAATCTATCACATATGTAATATAATATAAAATTCTAGTGTATAAAATTAAAATACTTAAAATTAATATATATCTAAATTATTTTTCACATAATTAAATTACCAAATTTAAAATTTATATATTTTATTTAAACTTTTACATAATCTAAGTATAAATAAAGAGTCTGAGGACCAACCCGCTAAACCGAAAAATCCGCAGGCGCATGCTTGGACAATATGTAAATTATCCACGAGTTTACGAGTGAAACCCGCCACAAATAAAAAAAATTTGAACTCGTTGCAGGATGAGCCAAATTAGTGTATATAAAAATTGAGAACTCGTTTTTTTATTGTCAATAATACTTAGTATTAATTTTTAGAATACAACCCACAACCGGGTACAAGATATTCCACTATGAGGAATATATAAACCCACAAAAGATAACTGATTTCATAAATGAGGTAATAGATCACTCCAAAACGGAGGACATCTCCCAAACCGGGATAAGATAGCCTAGAGTAACACAAACTACTAGACTTAAGACACTCCTCTAAATCCCTTTTAATTAGCTTAAAGTTGAACCAAGCAATTGCAGATAGACTTATGCCCAGAAGAATTGTGATCCTAAAGATAATACAAGCAAATTGACGACACAAATAACAAAAAAACAGCGTGGATAATTATAACAACCAAAAGACAGGCCCATTATCCCTAACAAAATAAAAATAAAAGACATAGAAACTAGGCTTTGGATAAGTGATACACTTTAACCCAAATATATTCACTGTAAGTGCACAGCAAACACAATAGTATAAAAGAGATCAAATCCACATAGACCAATAACGTACGACTCTTAGTTTAAAATTGAATTAAGCTAAGAACAAATTAAATTAATGGTTGTGATTAGAAAGTAGAAATAACGATAAATTAAAGACGATTGTAAACAAATAATGAAAACGCTAGGCTATAGGGAATTCCACATGTATTCAGGTTAAAAGTCAAGGTTAACATGCATGATTTTCTTTGAAAATAATTTCCAACTTAAAAGACAACAATGGACTAATCTTCTCCCGAAGTATTAGATCCCTATGTTTAAATCACTAAAGACAAACTCCCGCCATATTTAGATGATTCAAACATGCATTTTAATTCAGATTCAATATGTTCATAAGCCCCTAAGACAATACTCCCGCAAGTAAATGCACTTATTCATCTAGACTATATCAGACTTCTAAACTAAATTCCTTTGTGTTTATAATTCTAAGATCAATGTACTAGTTAGCTACTCTAATTCATGTTGTAGGAAAAAATCTAGACTAAGAACCTAACAAATTCAATCCATTCTATCAAACCCTAACAATCAACCTGGTTTCCCTAGGAAACCCCCAAAACCTAACAATTAGACTACTTAGACAAGATAACGAAAGCAGAATTCATAGATACAGTAGACATTGCAGAATTCACAAACCAAATTGTATATAAAACTGATCAGAGTTCAGAAATCTTATCAAATACAAAAGTAGATCTCTTCTCTCTGAGAAAGCTCAGAAAATAAAATAAGCGATGGTGAAAATAACACCAAGACTAGGGATTTTATAATGCTAAAAATAAGGAAAAATAAACTAAAACCAATAAGGAAAACATCTTGATAAAGTCTTGAGGACAAAATTGTGATTTGGAAAGATTTTAGTGATTCACGGCCACAGGGATCGATCGGTGTCTTTAGGGACCGATCAATCTCTTTTTATGTAAGTTTCCAGGAGATTTGGATAGATCGATCCCTTTTTGGATCGATCGATCTCTTTTCACATTTTGCACATGCTTCTTCTGCGAGACAACTTGATCAGTCTTCAGTAAAATCGTCATAACTTTTGATTGCTCCAATGGATTGACTTCAAACCACTTCCATATGAAGTCTAACTCACATGGCTATAATGTGTTAAAATTTCAGCTCAATCCATCCATGGGAACATCTTCAAACATTGCTAAATTTCTGACCTTTCTGCCTGATTCTGAGTCTGCATACGCCAATTTGCATCCAAAACATTCCGAATACCTAAAATCCTGAAAGTATGCCAAAACTGCAAGGAAAACACTCTAATAATGCTAAATAGCAAGTATAAATACCCACTATAAGTCATTAAAATCGAGTGATATCAAATCCTCCAAACTTAGATCTTTGCTTGTCCTTAAGTAAAGCAAGACTAAATCTAGAGAAGAAGTTTGAAAACTATACAGAAACTTGCAGAACCTCAGAAACCTCATGTTCTGTAATCAAAAACCAAAGATACTAATCCTAGACAACTTATTGCAATTAATTGTTAACCACCACATAATCTAATCAACATGCCATCTACTCTAAATCCTGAATTAAATCAAACCATCAAGTCATATCAACAAGATATTTAGATTCAATTAAGTTTAAATAGATGCATTTATACCTATGGGGTATCGATCAACGCACTAGAGTATCTGTTATTCAGGATATCCATACCAATTCGAGCATCGAGCTACTTCAGATCCCGTCCCTTTCTTCTCCTTTTCTCGCTTTTTTATTCATTTTTCTTCATGCTTTTCTAAGCTTTGCTTTTGTTTGCTTCTTTTATTCTTCTTTTTTAACAGTGTATTATTGAAGGGAAAGAGAAGGGGATCAGAATCGTAATGTAAGAACTATTAGTTTTACAAAGGGCTAAAGAAAAAAATACCTAGCTCAAAGTATTCCAACACAACAAATAAGAGAATTTTAAGATAAAATTTAGTCATAACAAAGTAGAGCTAGCATCAAATCATCAACAATCCAAAAGAATCAAAACTTTCAAAATCATACTACTCAATCAATGGGGTTCCAATCCTAAACACAACAGTTAATCTAAGTCAGTAATCAAATAAATATCAACTCTAAACTTACACTAGGATATTAATCATCACAGATTCTGATTATTGTTACTTCGACTCGATTAGACTTGACTAAATCAAAACAAAATTTTTTGAAAATTTTCATCAAAATGACGAAATATCTAGAAAGACACAAAATATGGTTAGTGTAACACCCCGGTTCCGGTCAAACCCTCTTTTGACCAAAACCGTTGTAGTTAC